>JAHWFP010155708.1:0-10172 GCA_023313725.1 Lithobius niger
TGTATGCTACCGCTGTGGTGTTGTTACATATCACACTGACTGAGGAGTCTTGCACAACTGCCGACCACTGGTGTAAGGCATTCAATACTGCCCGAAGTCCCAAGTTATTTGTGTGTAACATGCTTCCGTCTCCGACACCCATGTGGGTTCCCCATCCTTGCAACGACACATCCATGAACAACATGTGAGCTGGTGTGGCTGGCTGCATGGACAACTACCCCCGTGGACAAATTGTGTTCCACGCTCCAGCTTTGTAGTTCTTGTCTGGGCAGGAAAAGTGGGACGACGTCTTCCCACTAAATTCTGTTGACCCAGAAGGCCTTCGTAAACCAATGGAGACATCTGACGTGCCAGGCTCCCCAATAGTACCAGGGTTGGAACCGAGTCACTTGACCTGTGCAATAAGGTTCCTTGCTGACGTCGAGACCTGGTTGACCAGTTCCCCGAATTCAGGATTTCAGGGCTGTTGCTTCCAGGAATGTGAAATTCTACTCGGGCGACAATTATGATTCTTTGAGTTGATCCCAAGTGCCAGTCGCTGGGAGTGTTCCTATGAATCTTCTATGACTCATTAGCTCCTTTCTGCAAAGACTGCGTACGATCTACTCGTCTAAGTATGCATGCGCCTTCACTCTTCTCTGGTGTAGATATGCCAACCTGGGTCTGAGCACAAATAAGACACAGAGTGCAGAGCAGAGTCCGAACGGGAGAACTTTGAATTGGGAATATGGAAGTATGCATCCTCCATATCTATTGACGTTATGAACTCGTCTTTCTATAGGGATTTCCTCATCGAGGCCAACATCTCCATCTACAAATGTTCTTTTTTGATAAACATGGTTAGCAGTCACAGGTTTTAGAACAATCTTGATCCCCCTCTGAAATTTTTATTCTGAAATTGTGGCTTTTGGTGTTGCATTGTATTGAGTTTGATGCCTGTAGACCTACAGTACTAATAAACATTTTCTGTGGTAAACAGCTACCACGAAATTCTTTATAGTCATTTTGTTTACTAATTTCAAGTACTAGCATGACATCAATTAGCGATTTAAAATTTGTAGGGTGTATAACACCATACATATTTTTTCGCATATTTTCTTGTTCATTGTGTGCTTCAGAACAGGGCCGTAAAGTACGGGTGGGCAGGGGGGGGGGGCAACTGCCCCACCAGGTTTGAGTTGGGGGGCACCAAATAATTAAAAAAGTTAGCGAGATGGACCTACACAGTAAATAAAAAACGATAGTTTTTGAATTTTGAACGAATATTCGAATAATTATCTTCTTATTCTTATAGTGACATCGCTGTGTATGGGCGTCCCGGAAGGGGCGTCATTTCTGTGCTTTGCCCCGGGCGCCAAACGACTTTGTTACGGCCCTGCTTCAAGAGGCCCATTTAATACACAAAGCTCTCATATCAGTAGTACCAATGTACCATCATTAGAATGGGGCCTTTGCTATCCTTGCTCGTTTTGGCTGCCGATTCTTAAGAAATTCAAAACGTTTCCGATTTGGATTTCACTGCTATTCAGCAGTGAGTTTTTTTTTTTTTAAAAAGCATTAAAAAAAAGTATTTTTCACTGTACTACAAAACACACAACTTTGTCCTAACTCCTCGTTGTTGCTTACGACGAAGTCATGCGGTGCAGCCATCCGATAGATGGATAGATAGAATGCATCACGCACATGATAGACAGAGCGAGAAGCAGGGAGCGGTAGGAGAGAAACGGTCCTATCTCGACCACGAAACGCGCTGGGAACTAAAAGCTGTAATAAAGAAATAACGTGGCAAAGGAAATTTTACTCAAAAAGTTACTAGTTATACAGGCAAACTCGATAACTACAGCCAAACAACCGTCCAAAATAACTAGAACGCTTGTTAAAAAGTTTGCATTTCATAATTATAATAAGCTCTGTTGTTAGAAAGAGCTTTGATTTGTCTGCAGAGAAGGCATTTTTACCTGCGACGCACGTCGTGCTGATTCTACCACTGGGTTTACTTGAATGGAGGCCTGTAACCTTCCGCTATAATGGATAGCACGTAGATGTCGTCCGCAACCGATTCCCATTCTTTGAAGTGGAATTGTAGCCCCCCCCCCCCCCACCCATCAGTGAAGGGATGCAGGTTGGTAGACTGTCGTTGATGGCCTCCTGTTCCCCTGTTATTTTGCCCCCTCGGAATTCAGGGAGACTTCTCTTGGATGCCATGATCGTCCAATCAGCTTTGTGCTTTTACCTCTTATTCTGGAACCTAGATTTGATGCTCCCCTGCCCTTTGGGGTCCCGACAATTGCTGAGGGTCTTTAAAGCGTTTAGCCATCTTCTTCTTGGCTGGCTTTTTGATCTTGTCCTTCAGTTAGAATAGAGTCGATGTTGTCGGCCAATAAGCTTACAACTTTTTGAATGCCCAAGCGACAGATGTTGGGTGGAAGGAACCACCATCGTGTCAGTTGTTTTTTGCCGCAGGAGGGAGGATACCGGAGTACCCGGAGGAAACTCGGGTGGAAAACTGGCGGGAAAGAACCGGAGAAGAGCACGTACAAATACACTTCCGTTCACCAGGATCGAACCAAGGTCTATAAGCAGCCAGAGATGTATAGCTGGGATGAAGACGCCTATCGAATCTGACGTCCCAGTGCTCACAGCTACCCGTGCTACCCGTGCACCAGTACTAGGGCAATATCCATGGGCAGCCTATTAACAGTGCGAGTTGTGGAAAGGACGAGGCTAAGCTTCTCCCAACGCATCCTTTGGGGATATTAGATACCCAGATAAGATATGAATCACTCCTTTGTAGGACTGAGTTAGCTCTGAAGTGGGCTCCCCAGTCCATTACATCCTTTTGGCACTTGGCCGCTTGTTTCATCGGAGTAAGACATTCCAGGAGAATTGCTTGTCGTGAAACTTTTCGATCATAATGCTGTTTTCACCGCTGAACTATTGGTCCAAGGCGGAGAATTCCATCCTCTAACTTTCGTTGGGATAAGAACCGCTGTTGGTCTTGATAGACACGAATCAAATTCCATCGATACCTCCTCTGGGAGCACTTCGGAATCTTCGTAGGTTTTGAAATTTTAGCCTTCGGGGAGGAGAAATTACCCGTCCAAAACAGAAGTCACGCTTACTGGTGTCATATCTTGGTATATCTTTTCCCATTACAAGGGGTTTCCTCCTTCTCCAAGTGTTCCCGACGACCAGTAGAGAGTGAATCAACGTTCGCGATTCTGGGAACAAACTAGGTGTCGGGACTTCATCCACGTTGGCATACGTCAATTTTGGAGGATTTTCCCGATTTTCCGAAAATTGAGATGGTTGTTCTGTGCAGAAGCTTGCCGGCAGATAGCACACCATCCTCACGACGTTCTCACACTGTTGTACAATTACATTCATCTTCAGACACCTAGTGTATCCGACAAAATCAAAGTAATTAGGTAGTTATATCGTTTTAAAAATATTTTCTACATACAACTTGCCTGCTGACATTGTGGAGTAGTACGAGGGGCCTAGATCAAATACCCATTCAAAACGTTTCTCCATTCGCAAAACTTCATCCTCCAAGTGATTCAGAACACTCATGGCTTACACTTACCACAAGGAAGGATACAATAACCCTAAATTACTCTCAGTCATGCTCAAAGCGAAAGTGATAAGGAGCTTTGCTGGATGGACAACAAAGATGGGGAGCCAACCTAACACTCTTTTTTTCTTTGATTATTGGGCAAATGAGCATTAAATAAAAGATTTAAGCTAGAATTTTCAAGTTAGTATTTTCAGAAAACTGAAAACTATTGGAGGTGGAATTAAGGGATTGGCTGCTTCATTAATGAATCTTAGAGAGTGTGTTGGCAAAAAATTGGCCGTAATGAAGCGGAGAGCCGAGACGGATGGAGGCCCATAGAAAAAGGTTCTTAGAAACAGCACTACAATCTAATACCTTAAATTGTGTATCAAAAGCCCAGTTGAAGCTAAAGCCCACCTCTTAAAATGATGTAAAGTCAAAATCATGAAATAGTGGAGTTAATGCTCACCCCTCAAAGTGTTGTTTTTCTACAAAAAAAATTGCCTAAAAGTTATATGATGTGAATAAAGATAGTATTGCTTGCTATGTTTACTGGCCCCCTTTTCCCTCCCTGTAGTAATAGTGGACTCTTCCTTTAGCTCCTAGCACCTGCACAAGGCATATCTGACCTAAGCCTCCTCCCTTCTTCACAGCAATTAAAAGGATGTAAAAATTGGTCTCTCAGAGATCGTTCAAAAGCTTTGAATTTTCTGTAATAGATGTCCAGAAAGGTTAGAAAATTAATTGATAATGCTTAATTTAAAGCCCACACCCCTATTTTTGCCAAATTAACTGTATAAGAGCCCATGGGCGTTTAATCCACGATTTATGGTATGAAGGGTAGCTTTTTCACTCAACAAAACTCAATTTTTTTTTTTGGGGGGGGGGGCTTAGTCTCTGTACGTTTTATCATAATCTTTTCATTAAGTAATTGGTTAAGTAACACCTACCTACTCGACTAAAGAAGCAAATGTTCAGTCAAACGAAAGCATTTTTGCGCCCAAATATCACCCCAAAACACACTAATACCCTATACAAAAATTATTTAAAATGACATCCAACAGGATTTTATTATTTCAAAAAGAATTCTAAGCAAAGGAAAAATAACGAAGACACCCGTGTTTAAAAAAAATGGCGGGGGAAATTAAATCACCCGGAAAAATAAACATTTCAAAACACCAATGGCAAGAACAGCAGAATAGCTAAAAAGTATTGTGGAAAGAGATTAATACAGCATTCAATTGAAACACCATAAATTAGTGAACAACACGACCATGCTTAAAATGTCTACTGGGCAAAATAGCCTTTTTTTAAATAGATTCCTACAGGCTAATTTAAATTGCATAAGTTAAAAAAATCACTGCACAAAACAATATGGCGCAGCACTCCACCACATTGACCAATGTGTGACCCCCACTATTTCTTCTTGAACTATGGCTACATTTAAAACTAGCATAATGTCACCACCATTTGCATAATAATAGCAAACGTAATAACATTTCAGCCAACTCAAGAGTTACCCTAAAATTTTATAAAACCAACTAATAGACTGAATACTATACAACTACTATTTATAAAACCAATTATTTACGATGAACACCAATAATCCAACAGATTGGGGCAAAATGGTTTTATGGCAGCAAGCAGAACATGCAGCAGTTAGAATAAAATTAGCTGGACTTCCACGTTTAGTTCATTCAGAGGGAAAGCAATAGCAATCATCAGGTACAGAATACCTCACACACTCAAAGGCTATCACTCGCAAGTTTTCTGTTCAGATCATGGCTTCTATGTTTAGTACCCATAGCCACCAACCACCACCTAGCGTGCCACAACAAACCAGAAGTCGTTAGTCATATGTTTGCAGCCAGAATAGTGTTGTAAGGTTACCTACACGATCATAAATTGGTTTCAAGAGACCAAGCTAGAGAGACATTGTGGTTGCTTCCATCTTGTACTGGTTTTACCTGTAAACATGCTACGATTAGAGAAGAAGTATCTACAAGCAGAAACCTACTTGCAGATGCCTATGCCACCAATGCCACTACGGTGTCTCCCAAAGAAATTATTATTGAATAAGGATCAGTTTGGTAAGCAATTGGTGTTTTACAGTGAAAAGCATACAGGGTAGGAATAAAAAAGACCAACTAACGAATTAAACCAAAAAAATGTCTGCAGTTTTCTAAATACAGTATTGACAAGGTGGTACTTCTTTTTATTAATTTGAAAAAGGCTCATTTTTACTTATTTTTTGGTCTGTAATATTGTGGATAATGAATGCACAGGACAGAGAGCTTAAAAAAATGTGAAGCAATCTACTGATATACATAAAAATGTAGTGTTAAACATACAAATAGTTTTTACCTATCCTAAAACACTTACCTTTAACGTTAAGCCATTTTCGTTTTGAAGGCTCCATGCCCCAACATTAACACCATAATTTTAAGGCAACATATACGCTCCCCATCAGAACGGCACCCTGTATTACGCAACTCGTTAATGCCAGCCCAATGATCCCCACTTCATTTCCTGATCCATGGTTGCAGGTTCGACGAGCGGGGGTTGGTAAGTGGCTCCCTAAAGGTAAGTATTTTAGGACAAGTATAAACTATTTCTATGTTTAAAACTACGTTTTTACTTGTCTCCTAAAATACTTACCTTTAAATTTAAGGTACGTTTGTCCAATAGGATGGTGGGAGGACAAGTCAAACCCTGACCCTGTTGCAATACGTTCACACAAGGAGTACGCACAAAGGTAAGAAAAACGGGACAGTCAGAGTGGTACTTATCGTCCCCTCCTCTTCATTCAACTGCCTCTCTTAGTAGTCGAGCCGCCTCATTGCCCAGACTATCGGCAAAGATGAGGTCGCCATCCCACAGACTTCCAGCAGTCACCACAACATTCCAAAAATAATGGCTGATGAAAGTAGTCCTTTCTTCCATGTGAATGTGCGTAGGATTTCCTCCAGTGGTGTCCGTACCGCAGATCTTCATAATGAAGCCAGGGCACACAGTTCATGGGCCGAACAGAATCCAACGGCTATACTGCACTCGCATTTGAACCGCCAGTTGGTTTATTTCCTGGCTGCTGCATTACATTTGCCAGTGTTAACATTTGGAAGATTACATATGAAGGAGAATATGGGGCAATTAGTAAGGAACTGCCCCAATTAGGATTGTTTTAACTATTAGTCAATTCAAGCCAACATGGACTGCGAGCACAAAGGGGAGGCATATCCACTATACAAGATGAGTAAAAGAGTAACGCCGAATGTTTCAAATGTCCTAAAATCACCACCAAATAAGCCTCAGTGTCAGATTTCATCAACTGTGCATACATCGAACTAAAGGCACCAACTAAGAATGGTTGTAGCTCCAAAGTAAAAACTTGCTTCGAGGTGCCAAGCCTGTGTGGCTGTTCTTCTGAACAAGGATAGATTTACACTGAAATCTCAACCCTCACAATTCCCTCATTTCTGCAGAAACATACGGACACTTGTAGGCCAACCCTGGTCAGTTGTTGAAAATTTTAGGAGTAACTTCATGATTCTTTCCCCTTCTCTAGTCATAGTTCAAGTCGAGTTTCATCTTCAACCTGTTTTAATTCCTTAACATGGTTGTTTGAGCTGTATTGCAAAATCTTAAGTACTGTTCTTGAATGACCAGTAACCGAGCACGACGAGCCTAATCCTTCATGTCACCAACATTTTAAGAAGTTCTTATTAATGCCAAAATTCTCCTTGTAGAGAAATAGTAGTCTTAAAACCTACACTTTTTTTCTGAAAATCATTAACCTCTAGATCTGTGCGTCGATCCAAAATTCAGTACAAACTATTGTATTACGATTAATTAAATTTGTGTGTGCTAAAAACACGGGCAGGGAAAATCTGGCTGGAAACCTGACCCAGTCGTCGGCCCCAGAAAACAAGGTGCAGGCCGTGGCCCGTTTCTCCTAAAGACGGTTAGTCGACTGAGCGAACTTTTTCAATGAGACAATGAGCTGGAGGAAGTCGCCTCTCACAAAATTTGTATTAGTGGTAAGATTCTCTATTTGACAGATAATTTCAATCCCTCGGACAATAATGGCAACCCACTGTCGGTATAGGTGGTGAGATGGGTATCATCCCCCCCCCCCCCCGCCTTTTCTCAAAATGGTTACAAGTGTTTAGAGAAGATGGTAAAAAAAATGATAAATTGAACGAGTGAAATTATGCCAAAGAATGAAATAATTGCCTTCTCCAAAAACTTTCATCTGTAGCCAAAAAATAAATTTGTTGTATAGCATCATATTTCCTTAACGCAAACATCACTGGTTCCCTGTAAGAGCGACTAGATCATTGGCTTCTTGTTCAAAGCGTTCGCTATTCCTTTCCTCATGGACGACATTGTGGCTCACACAAGAGTAAAAACCTACCATGTCACTCTTCACTGGCTACATTGTGGACTACGTCACATGTACTAAAACTCAGTAGGTTCCCCTCATGGGCGACTTGGTGGTGACGAATGGAGACCTTGGAATTTGACGATGTGCAACATAATTTTCCCACTAAACCATGATGACATGGTGACCTGGATAAATGATGACAGGGATTTAGGAGCGGGCCCACTTGACGTGGTGAAGCTTAACTATAAGTTGACATGGAGGAATGGCGACTTGGCGGCATTTACGTTAATTCTGACGTGCCATGAGGACATGGCAACGTTTGTATTCCGTCACTGATCATCTGACGATGCAGCAACACCATGCTACTCAACTCAATTGTGCATTATGTGGGTTTTTGGCCAACAGAGATCTACACTTGAATTTGCTTTATTACTGTTTATGTCCTTTCTGGATGGATGATTTTTATACATATGTTGAATTCCGGGGAGTGAAATGGCATTCAAGTTGTAGCTTAACCTTCACTCGAATAGAAGATGTCACAGAGTGGATTTCCGGCCCTCATTAAAATAATAACTATGTCTATTGGCACAGCTGAATTATCCATGGGAGTTAAAACTTCGGCCAAAAATTTATATCGTGTCAGCGTTCGTATCGAAACCAGGAGTGCAGACAATCAACTTGGGGTCTACTTATTAAAAGCACTGGAATGGAACTCATTTGCATTTAGATACCCCAATTTAACTTTAAGTAAGCATTTATCAATTTTAATAGATGATAATAACGACTTAAGTCCAATACAGTATCAAACAAGCTTCACAAACATAGTGTAATTTGATAATTAGTTGTAAATACAACACAATTTTACTTTAAACTATGCATAACTCGCTAAATAAGCCATCTATATATCCATTTTTTCGTTCCCTATGCATGTGAAAACTACAATGTAGTAGCAGTCATCCACATTACAGAATTCTGATCATCTGCAAGGTTTGTTGTAGATTTTTTTTAACAATATTTGTTACAAACACTTAAACAAAGGACATATAAAAAAAAAAGATACTGAGGCCATTTAAAAAAAGAAAGTTGCTTCTCGGGCGAAAAAAAAATTTTTTCCATGCGGGTGGGCGGTTTATTTTTTTTAGCCAGACCAACAACAATAATTACTGTAGTTAAGAGTAATAGTAGATAGTAGTAATAATAAGAGTAATAATGATATACTCTTATCCTCATTGTTGGTGTGGTGCTAGTGATGGTTTTTTTTGTCCGGTGTCTTGTAATAGTATTTTGTTGCAAGCGTTGCGGTAATAGCAAAGAAAATACAAAAAAAAAAAAGGTCCGTGCGGCGGCTTTTAGACGGTGCGGCGATGCCTGAGAAACAACTTTTTTTTTTAAATGGCCTAAAAAATATAAGAATAATAAGGGTGCAGAAAACAGTCATTACTGATACGAACTGATTTAAACAGCTGAAAAAATGAAAAGTGAAAATGGGATGGAAATTTTAATATGGTCTGGTCTTGCTACCTGCGGAAATAAGCTACTGTATTATTCATAGCGCTTAATCACATGATTTTTCAGCACAGCTTAATAGGTTGTACCGATGTTTTAACTGCTGATTTTATTATGACAGTCCGTCGTACTGATTTTATTATGACAGTCCCTCATAGTGTTTCGGTGAACTATTATAAATAATGTTCAGTTCCAAAAATGCACACTTTCAAAACGAAGAAACAATTAGTCTCTTGCAAATTTCAATAGTACCGCGACTATCTTCTTCACGCACTTTTGAGGTTTTTCATTGTCTCCGGTTACATAGCTGATTCGTAGCTACAATTTGAAAAACGTCCCACACCAAGGTGTTCCATATTTCGTATTTACGGTAAATACGCAAGGCCACGGAGGACGGTTTTCAAATCGTAGCTACGAATCAGCAATGTAACCAGCGTTTTACTTTAAATGTTCGATAGCAAGAAAACTCCAAGAAATCGTAAAAATACGCTCAAATTAAAAAATTAAGTATACTTGTTATTTAGCGAATTTTCGATATGGTTTATACTCAGTATGCTGTTAGTAACGGCCTCCTTATATGTGCTTGCTTCTGTCTTACATTTTTGCTTGTGCTCCTACTTTTTAAACCGAATGGAAAAAGTTGCCCATTTCATTTGTCTAGTGACGTCTGTTTAACACTCTGTTTGTTCCACTTGTTTGAGAGGTTTGATGGACTCTGTAGATTCA
>JAHWFP010155725.1:344-15346 GCA_023313725.1 Lithobius niger
TATACGGTGTCCTTTCACGGCAACGCCGGTTGAAGCAAGCCGGTCCCAGCTACGGCGCGTCGGCTTGCTAAGCTCATTTTCCCGGTAAGAAGACAGCTTGGTGAATGCGTTGTCGCATCGTGCAGCAATGGTGATAAGAGAAATATATCGAAGCTACACGTTAAATAAAAGACAAAATGTTTATTTAAATTCAATCTACGGTCACTAAAAAGAGAGAAAATGGTTTCTACTCCGGAAGATAAGCAATTTTGTTTTGCAGAAGAAAATTCTAAATCGGCCGGTCGTTAATGAGCCATACCATACAAGTATTTGGGCTATACCATACATTAGAAACTTAACTAGATATACCGTCTCACTTCTTCCTGTCCTACGAGGACCTCTAGCGGTAGTTGCAGCTACTCATACCTCTAATAATGGTTTGTATTCGTGCTGTTTCGAATTAATTAATTAATATGTAATTAATATTAATTAACATACAATTAATAAATATGTTTTAGTTTATAATTTTATGCACGGTTAAATATTGATTGAAAGCAGAACAGTAGATGTTGTTGCTGTAGTACCCGGCTGTTGTGACGGAACAGAAAAAAAGAGTATGAAAATATCATCGCCGAAAGTGTGTATGTGTTGGGGGTGGCAAGGGGGGGGGGGTGACACCCAACTTAGTAGAAGTCAGAAATACGGGAAGTACCATTTTTAAACTGGATGGGGCGGACGCTCTTGATATTGGGGCCCTTGGGGGGAGGGAGGGTAACTCCTCACTGGACCAGGGGGGGGGGGTAGGCACACTGCCTCTCCCATTTCCCCAGTTCTACCAAAAGCGCCTGCTGGCGTCTGATTTCGCGGGGGAAGGGGTTGGTCAGAATGAACGTTGTCATACTCCATTCTTCATAGTTTTAAAAAAGGTGGAAAAAAGACGAAAAGAACTGCCCCTCCTCCCAAAGGGCGCAGCTATATTGGCACACATGGCGCCCTTTTAACCGAAAACTGCCATTTTTTCTACCCAGCAACAAAACTGTCAACAGATCCGTAAAATAATGCCCCTGTTCAACCTAAATCTCTTTTGCCTGCACATTGGAGCAAAACGGTCACTACAATTTGGACGGGCATAGATAGCAAGGAATACACACAAAAAAAATCCATTAAAACCTGGGGGCCCTTTTTTCAAGTTCCTCCCCCCAATCCCGCTCCCCCATTTGAAAGTCTGGCTCGCTCCTTTTCCCTCCCCCCTTTCCTCTGGTCATGCCTTGACGGTGTTAGGGGTAATCCAGGGTGGCCATGACCCCCCAAATATCCCCCCCCTCCCCCAACACTCGGGCCATCACCAGAAAATAAAATAAAAAACTTGCAGGCTAAACTTGAAATGAATGAATAAACTGAGCTTTTATTTTATTTTTATATATTCATTTATTTATTAATTATTTCTGCAGCAGCTTTGCAATATATGTGTAACCTAATTTATTTTGCATGTTTATGGGGCGTATTTTACAAAACGATTAGAGTGCATTGAAGCTTACGTTATGTAGACCAAAGACGGAAATCCAAAGGCTCAACAAGAGTTAAATAAATACAGATGCAAACCTACTTACGTTGCCTTTTGGATATGTCAGACTGCCTGATCGAGGAATCGAAACCACGACTTTTGAAACTAAGCCATACCGTGTCAGTATGGGTCAGCGGTGGGACCTCGGCCTTTGGTTTCAAAGGGCTTGGGTTCGATTCCCCGCTCAGGCAGTCTGACATAATAAGTCCAAAAAGCAACGTAAATAGGTTTGCATCTGTATTTATTTAAAACGGAAGAAGCCTAATCCGGCTGCCTTGTAAAAAAAAGTCATCGGCCCATTCGGTTTCCAGATGTGCCCTTTGTCATCCCCTCCCCCTCAAACGATCCAGCCTTCATGCACTGGTTAAATGTAAACTAGTAGTTCATAACACTTATGTTAGTGGCAGCACTTCCAGTTATATGATCGTCCTAATTTAATTTCTTTGATTTCGAAGTATTTATTGAATATTATTATTGTTATTTCAGCCAGTGAACCATGGTTATGAAAAAATAAATCAGCTAACGGTTGGAAACGTTGATCAAAGCTATTTAATTCGGAAAAAACGATTCTTTGAAAACTGGGATATTAGCCGTTTTCCTTTTTTTCCTTATGATACCGATGATTCTTTGTTTATTACTCCCGTCACTCACTCAGAAGCTCTTGACGACTCTGCGCATGACTGTTAATCGCATTGGATTCAAAAGTTAGAAGTGAATGCCGTTTCAAGCGAATAGAAGTCAATAAATTCTACACAAATAAATGTCATGAATGTCTATGCATTCAGCGAACAACTGTAATAATTTACTAGTTTATCATTGCATGCGGTATATGCATATCCAAGAAACACTGAATTTTTTTAATTAAAAGCAAGCTGTACCGTAATCACATGCAACGAAGTGTTGTAGCATAAGTACCGCTGTACCGGAAGTACCTTAACCTCGTTCCCAAAAGCTCTTAAAAATAGCCGCTTACGTTTTGTTGGCCGACTGCGACAGAGCAACCTCGCAAGGTGTTCGGGACTCGCAATATGAGGTATTTTCAAACCGTATTCGACGTTGCATCTTACGTTTTTTGTCGAAAGCGAAATGGACGTGATGAAAGCGACAAGTCGAGACTAGGGCCCCTAGACTTGAGCTGGAATCGTGAGTTTCATTTTTGGCTTGGACGTGTTACTTGTTCTTTGGACACGTTTATACAATGGTCTCTACAGAATAACCATTTGTCCTAGAAAGCTGGTACTTAACTCATTTGAAAAAGCTACTTCCGGAGATGTGCCCTTTATAGAAATCGAAATTTCAATTGGTCGTTCCATTCTGGAGTTATTGTTAAAACATTGTTTTAAACATTGTTTTTATGGAACAATGCCCATCAACAAACGCCTGACGCAAGGCGTAGACTGAAAATTCAAAAGGTTTCAAAGGGTTTAACGAGCATTAACCACTCCTGGTTAGACTGAAGATTAAGCAGATGCTAACAATGCTGCTTAGCCAACAATTTACTCGCACGTGAGAGGAAGCATTATCCTTACAAATTTAATTATTTATATAATGATTTCACGTCACTCTCGTGTGAAAAAACCTAAAATGCCCCTTGCCCCTTGTCCCTGGTGGCAGTGTTGCATTAGTTCTGCCTGTAGTGTTTCTTGTATTTTGTTTGTTTTAATTGTATTAGGGCGCATGGCTTCGGGCCACTAGGCTCTTAATAAACCCACAGATTAAATAACTCTCCGTCCCACAGACGACACTCGTAACTCAGCCAGCGCTTCAAATATGGTCCCTCGTTTTAGCAACGCGTCGGGGTGATGACGTAACACCTCGCACTTTATTCGCCAGATGGCGCTAGCAGAGTGAAATTGAAACGCCGAAAAGAAGCTAAATAAATAAGAAATCAGGAGGCAAAGCCTTTAATTATTAAAGAGTCAGCATTTACGATTGGCTTTATTGGAACACACTAGTCTGAGAAAGAAAGAAAAACACAACTTTCACAACTCGGACTCGAACTCTCGTGATTAAAGTAGCTTGCGTAAATGCCTGCGTATTTATTATGGCGGACTTTCTAATTATACCCAAAGCTCATCGCGGGCGATCTCTGCGCCTGCTGGCGAATCAAGTGCGAAGTATACCTCAGCAAAAAAAAAATGAGGCCCAACTTTCCCGCGTAGTGTCGTATCTGTGAATAAACCTTGAAACCCTTGAAACTGCTTGCCCATTTCGCTTGTCGTCCTATATTACAAATAACAGAAAAAGCCTCTGATAGAGAGCAGCGGACAAACCAACTTCCAAAAGAAAGACCAGCAATGAACTCGCGAAGCGAAGCGAGTTTCCTCAACGAGTACAGAAAACCAACTTGGTGTGCCAAAGTATCACGAATTAGAAAACAAAAACGAGCTCGTTTGATGTTTAAGGTTAGGTTTAACAGATCCGAAGTCAAAACAGCAAAGTAAGACAAATAAACTTTCCTGTAAGGTTTCACATACCGCACTGTTCCTGTACTGTTTAGTCCACGTGAAACCTTACTGCTGTATTTAACCATTAGACACGTAAATAAAATTAAAACCCTATCGCATCTGTCAAAATTATTGTAAGAATAATATAGTGTATAATATAGGCTGCACACTCTGGGGCTACATTTTTCATTATTATTCTAGTCAAGTCGTCTCCTTTCCTTTCATCCTATTAGTACATACACCACTTTTCAAGATTTCATATTCAAGCCTTCAAGACTGGTATTTCATTTTTATTTTAACGACATTTCCAGGTTTTCAAGGAGTCGCACGAACCCTGAATTACTTAATCTGTAGGTCTGTAGTAATATAATAAAATGTATGGTTTACGATTTTTCAGCCATGTCATTTAGCCAAGTAGAATGAACCAATCAGACCTATCGTGTTTTAAATTTAAAACTGTAAAAACATGTGAATACAGCAGTAAAGTTTCACGTGGACTAAGCAGTACAGGAACACTGCGGTATGTAAAACCTTACAGGAAAGTTTATTTGTGTTACTTTGCTGTTTTGGCTTCGGATCAGATAAACCTTACCTTAAACATCAAACGAACTCGTGTTTGTTTTCTAATTAAGTTCCGTTCGAGTGAACTCTAATCCGTTTTTTTATTTGTGAACGTCACAGCTGAGAGTTCCATGGCGATGTAAGCTCTAATGGTTTTTCTTCAGAACAGCGAAGCCATTTTTTGTTCAGTTAATTATTTTCATTTTCCCTGTTGGAAATAATCATCACCACATTGAGATGTTCCATGTTATATTGTATCATATCAAGAACCAAAACTGGTAAAAGGGGGCGCCAAGTTCCGAATGGTTCAGCCCTTCAAAGGAGTGATATCGACACACCAAAACATTCTCCAAGTTAATCGCACCACTTAATAATGCGAAGGTTAAATGAAAACTAGAACATAGCTACTTTCGGTAGCAATGTTCAAGTTTTCGTTTAACGTCCAAAGTATTATTCGGTGCGATTAAGTTGGCGAATGTTTTGGTGTGTTGAAATCACTCCTTTGAAGGGCCGAACCATTCGGAACTTGGCGGCCCCTTTTACCAGTTTTGATTTTTGATATGATATCACTCCTTTTTTTTTTTTTTGTGTATTGACTCACCTCCACTACCGTGCAGATGTGTAATAAAGTGCCACGTCAACAAGAAATTCGTTTTCAACAATTTGCTACTATCTTTTGTCTAAAGGCCGAACCATTCTCAACTTAGTCACCTCTTTATAAGTTTATGGTTTGGTTTTAATTTTGTTGTAATTTGTTTTACTTACATAGATTTGGTGTGTTGATATCACTCCTTTGAAGGGCCGAACCACTCTCAACTTGGTGGCCTCTTTACCAGTTTTTGGCTATGTTTATTTTGCTTTGTTTTTACAGTTGGTTTATTTCTCGTGAATTGGAAGACGTGAATACAATTTCTTTGTAACATTGTTTAGATTTATCATGATACACTACTGTGTATCTAGGCACGCACGTCAGTATACACGTTTTCATTGTCCGAACTTTGTCCGTCCAATGAGAGACTCTTTACGCCCCCAGGCTCCAAACCATAAAAGGTACGCAGTTCGTATTATACTGCACCCATTCGTCCAATTTCATAGCTGGAAGCTTTCCCGTTATCTCGGTATCGGTGAATAATCACCCCATGGGATTTAACATGGGGATGAACGGACTAGCTAGCTAGCTAGTCCTAACACATTTACAACGTTATTGAGGGTCAGATTTTGCATTGAATGCAACTTAGCTGGCATTCCTATACACGAGTTAATTTTTGTCAGGTGGGTCATTGCTCTCGATTTCAACACAATTTAAGCTTTTGTACCGCATTATTATTTTTCCCCAGGTACCTGAAATATGCCCAACTATGCTTCAAGATATAAGACACTGACGCTATGGAGTCGCGCTGCAATGATTTACAACCTCGACAATTGAATTGATGTGATGTTTGTTGTGATGATTGTTGCCTAACTTGGCACGACACACTAGCGTGTGTCTAGATTATTATTAACGGCAGGGGAAGGGCGTCTGCTAATTTACGTCAAAGGGTCAAAGGGTTTTAGCGAGCGTTAACCGCACCCGGTCATCACGTCATTTGTTTTTAAACAATTGGGGTTTAAAATGCCAAATAATTCACAGCAATAAAAGACACGCTTATGATGCGCTGTCTGGCGTTGGCACGCTATGTTCACTTCTTGCAGAGACTACCTGTATACAGTCCTATTATTATTATTATACACAGTGAGCGTGTATATATGATTGAAGTCCTCTTTCCAGCAAAACTAAAACTATTAATTTCTCCGTTCCTATTCAATATTTTTCGACCAAACTTGGCCAGATAGTAGATAGGTATGGAAGAGTAAACGTGCTAGAGTAAAAGTAGGGAGCCACACGTAAATTTGAAAACCGGTCACTTGTTGTTGTTCTTGTTCTTGTGTGACACCTTTCAGAAAAAAACTACTGCACCTACCTAAAATCTGAAACATGATCTAAGCCGGAAATTACCCTGGGCTTCATCCTCACAGAGACCACTTTTTCAGTTGGTCGACCTATTCCGGGGTTATGGGTCCCTGAACGATCATTTTCATTGTTTTACATTGTTTTAACCATTGTAATTAGGGAACAATGCCACTCAGCAAACTCCAGATCCATTGTATGGTGTAGTTATAGTGATTTGTATGATGTTAGATGGGGCGTACGGCTCTGGGCCAGGGCTCCGAATAAATAATCGTGAAAGAACATAGGGCCTTGGGGATTCGGGCAGATGACCAGGAATGGTTATCGCTCGTTAAACCCTTTGAAAGAATTCATCAGGAGTGGTTAACGCTCGCTAAAACCCTTTGAACATTTTGAAAGAATTCGTGTTACAGCTAAACACATATAGATTTAAACCAAACTAAGTTACGTTCGGCCTCGAAATTGACCGCTAGAACGATACATTGTTGTATTTATTTCGTAGATGCAGGCTTTCAGAGCTGAGTTGAATTGTTTCAAAATGGGCAGCAACAATCAACTGTATGCATAAAACCTTTGTAGCGCGGATCCCATTGCTATAAAAAAGGTACACGGATTACAAACAAAAACATCAAGTGTGACGTAAAAAAAGGGGTTATAATGATTGAAGTTTCACTTTACTTGCTAAAATGTACACGGGTAAAATTGATGATTTTTAATTGAAATAATCAAATGTACAATTGAGAAAATTCTATCTGTTTAAGTGCTGTTGTGCTTTTAAGAATCATATATTTAAAACGTAAAGCACAACCGCACTTAAACAGATGCAATTTTCTCAATTGTAAATTTGATTATTTCAATTACAAATCATCAATTTTCATCCGTGTACATTTTAGCAAGTAAAGTGAAACTTCAATCATCTAAACTAGGGCCACTAAGAGAATGACTTGATGTTATCATCGATTGTTTAAGTCGTGACCTCGCTTGCTTGTTTTAGCTGCATGCAAGGTGCACTCTTGGCCATTCATTACCCGTTACCAAGGATTCTTCCATGGTTTGGCAGCGCTACGTACAGTACACGATCGGATCGAGGTCGTCCGTGCATTAGCAATGAATTCAATTGGAATGATCGTTTTGAGACGTTGCTATGGCTACGTCGACACATAAAATAATTTTAGCAGTAAAGAAAGATAATTTGTGGTTCCTCTCATAACATAGTGAAGTGAGAAATTTTTTGTTCCACTAGAAGTACTTTTAAAAACGATATAAAAACAAGGTTCCTTACTGAAAATATAAACGTCGCTCGCGCTTAAAGCATCATTCATCCTCCCCTATGGTTGCCAGGCAACAACAAGTAACGCAGGCAAGCCATCCAAATTCAGCTGCCCAAAATCCAAACAAACAAAATAATAGTGAAATATTAAATTAAATCCCTTTAATTTTTTTTTATTAAATAAAGGTAAAGTAAAATAAGACAAATGAAGAATAAGACGAGCTCCACGTGTCTAAAATAAGAATACTACACTGTAATTCAAAAGAACACTTTAAGAACACTTCAAGTGTTCTCAGAAGTGTTCTGCCTTATTTAAGAACACTTCAAGTGCTCTCAGAAGTGTTCTTAAGCAAAAAAGTTCTCAACGAAGTGTTCTTCACTGGTTTTAAGAACACTTCCTTTGAGAACACTTCGTCAAAGTACACTTCAAGTGCTCTCAGGAAGTGTTCTTGAGCAAAAAAAAACACAAGGAAGTGTTCTTCATTGGTTTTAAGAACACTTTCTTAGAGAACACTTCGTCAGTCCACTTCGTCACACCTTCAAGTGCTCTTGGGAAGTGTTCTTAAACAACAACAAAATCACAAGGAAGTGTTCTTCACTGTGTTTTAAGAAGATTTCTTTGAGAACACTTCTCAGTCCACTGTAAACAATTCAGAATACTTCGGGAATAACATTTTGCGCGGAACACTCAGCAGTGAAGACAGATTGTTGTTGAAAATGCAGTTCCTTACCAAACCGTAACATTTATGCATAATTAATAGCATGTTCGACTAATTGGCAAAAAAAAAAAAACCCGATAAAATCGAAAATTATTTTGTTGTATTTCTGAATTCTGCAAGCGATTCTGATCAACTTTCCCTGTCACACCACACGTCTAATTCTGTTAGTTTAGATTTTAGCATATAGGCTGTACTTAGAAAAAATGCATGACCCATGTTGGACTTAGCCCAAAAAAAGAAATAATCGAAAATTATTTTATTGCATTTCTGAACTCTGCAAGCGATTCTGAGCAACTTTCCCTGTCACACCACACGTCTAACTCTGTTAGTTTAGGTTTTAGCATAGGCATATTGGACTTAACAGGAAGGAGAGATCAGGGTTCACAACTGTACAGCCGACAGCCCCACGCGTTTATCGTCTAGATAATTCAGCGTGCAGTTTTTAATTTCTCGCGCCAGGTGAAGCTACATTTCCATAGATGAATTTTGATTAAAATTGCACTACTTTGGTAAAAAGGAAGGAAAAACTAAGGAATCAGTGAAATCACTTTTAACAAATAGTTTTTTTTAGTTGTTCAACTTGCCGTTGGGCAGCGAACGGGATAAATCGAAACCGAATCTCTATTTACTCGGTAGGAGGCACTGATCGTTGACGCAAGCGCAGGCGTGACCCAGTTGTTTTACGTCGTATCGTCATTTCCGGCGCCTTCTCTTTATCTCTATGCGCGCGCGATCTAAACAAATCGCAATAACAACAGGCTGTGCACAGTTATATTTCCATTTTTTTACGTAGGCAGTTCATTTTAACACTACTTCACGATGAATGCAGAAAATCAAAGCGAGGAAACCCCCACGCAAAGTAAGAGAATTGAAAGAACTAGAGAATATAGTCAACGGAAGAGGGCTCGTGCAGCAGTAATGAAAACAGTCTAGCACGAAATACAACAGGGGTTAGACCAGCAGCAAGGAATGTCGGCAAAAAAACCAGCTGGACCACAAAGTTCCCAATTTCACGTTGCGTCATTATTGTTAGGAAACAACGAAGAAAGTGTAGTGTTACAAATGTGAATTGTAAGCCGTAGGGTCGTCTGTCCAACCACTCGTCAGTAAGCAAGATTTCATCGTGCCGTGGTGGACGATCCGTCCCCGACTCCATCTTGGTTCTCATTCACAGGAGACAGCAATGCTTCGTACGTTCAGGTAAGGAAAAATATACATAAATAGGTGTGAATAAAAAAATTTAAATCGTTAATAAGCCATCAGCGAAAATCGTAGTACACCATTATGTAATAGTACAACAGCCTAAGCCACCTTTATGCGCTTACACGGTGACGTGACCAAGATTCGAAGTAGCCGTAAAGGCAGTGTGTCCAGAATGAGCTAGTGACAAACGGGTTTGCCATTTCAAATCCTGGCCATGTGACACGAATAAAATGTAAGAGCATAAAGGTGGCTTTCTTCCTTAGTCATTTTTTTCACGTATTTTTTTTTTTTTTTGGGGGGGGGGGGATTTGGGTGATTTCGTAGATACCAGGGTACAATAGATTTTGCATGCATGAGTTGTATAACCTTATGAATGTAAGACAAAACATTTTCAAGGCACAAATATTAAGACCATGAAAATATGTGGCCAGACAAGATGTGAGCCACGAACTTTTAAATTTGTCAAATACGCCTGGTGAAGATAGTTGTCAATATTGACTATCTAAAATTTGCAGCAAAGGCCTAGTGGAGATTCTGGACATTATGAGATTGGGAGAATTGATCTTTGGTAAAAATTTGTTCGCAAGTGATAGGCTAACAAGTAGAAATTCCATTTGTTTATTCGATGTTAGTAGGGACTACAGTACTAAAACTGAATTTGCTAATTTTGACCGCATGATGATATTCGGTAGGCTATTCAGCCAAGTAATTATGTAGTACAAATTTATGAAATTTTATTAAGTAAGGCCACGAAAAAAAAATTAATTGGTTCTCAGGCATTGCCTGGTGGTCATCGCTTTTTATTTGTTAGCACAAGCTAAATTTATTACAGTGCACGGAAAAGCAACGCTGAAATAACTATTATTTTGACTAACTGGGCATTCCAGCTCTTATGTTAAGTTAACCACTTGCAGATCTGATCCAAATGTTTTGGCCGGTTAAAAGCAGGCATGAATGACTTCCAATAAAATAAAAAAAATAATAAAAGGGTGGGGGCCTGGTTACGTTTGGAATGAAAATGCCACGAATATAAAACATTTAGCTAGCCTAGGCAAATCTTAAGTATTTCTCTTTCGGTTTGTAACGAAATGCCTTCTAACATCCCTAAAAGGAATGTTTACGTTGAAGGGAGCTACTTCCACAGCAGCTCCAAGCTCGTCCACCATTGATTTGTATACATGGAAGGTTGTACTATCCCCAATTAATGTAAAGGGTAAATCAAGGTCGCTGTGCACGAAAATGGTGTCAGTTTTTTCCAAACCACGAGCCTTGCTCGTGCTCGCTGCTAATCACACATCAGAAACGCACCCAAAAATTTGTCCACCTAAATTTCACATGCCAGAATCTAGATAGGTCGGCAAGCATGCTCGTAGCTTCTGCGGAAGTAGACCCTTTTGGAGCAATGGATTAATAAAGATTGCGGAAATTTACGCTGATTTCAAAGTTCATCACCAGTTCAAATGTTCGTGGTGGCTAACTTTTTGAAAGAGAATTTAAAATTACACGACGTCTTTCTTCTTCAGGCGTTTTTTTCACTGTTCCTTGGCGGTTGTTACATTTTAGTGGGCGATTTTTGGAGGGTCTTGAGCTCAGTGCTCGCAACCACTGACTAGAGGTGGGCATGGATCGGGTTGGGTCGGTTCCAAAAAAAAAAATAATTACTGCGGTCTGCGAGCAGCTGCGGGTCTGAAAAATAAAATTACGTGCGGTTTCGGTAAATGCGGGCAATTTCGGTTCCCAAAACCCTCTACCACTGGTTGTTTTTTCATTTTTTATCAAGAAGGCTCCGAATTTTGGGATGGACTAGATGGTTGATGGTGGGGTGTGAAGGAGGCTAGTCCACCCAAAAATTTGGAGCCTTCTTGATAAAAAATGAAAAATCAACCAGTGGTAGAGGTGGGCGCGGGTCCAATTTTTGGGAACCGAAATTGCCCGCATTTACAGAAACTGGAACCGACCCACAGGGAACCGCAATGTCTGAACTAACAACCGAAACGACCCAAAACCGCAAATGTGTGCTGTAATAAGACCCGACCGCGGTTTACCCGCGGTTAACCGCTAAATACAAATCTAACAAAGACATTGATTACGAAAAAAAAAAATATTGGAAACAAAAGCAAGCCACGCGAAGCCATTGTTATAAATCAAGTAGACGATTTTTGGAGCGTCTTGAGCGCTGCGCTCGCGACCACTGACTTCTACAGCGCAGGACTTGTGCGTTGTTATTGGCAGCGTCATTGATTTCCATTTTTTATCGAGGAGGCTCCAAATTTTGGGGTGGACTAGATGGTTGATGGTGGGGTGTGAAGGAGGCTAGTCCACCCAAAAATTCGGAGCCTCCTCGATAAAAAATGGAAATCAATGACGCTGCCAATAACAACGCCAATGACGCACAAGTCCCGCGCTGTAGAAGTCAGTGGTCGCGAGCGCAGCGCTCAAGACTCTCCAAAAATCGTCTACTACAATGTAACAACAGCCAAACGAATGCCTGAAGAAGAAAGACATTGTGTAATTTGAAATTATCTTTAGAAAATTTAGCACACCACGAACATTTGAACTGGTGATGAGTTGGCGTAAATCTCCGTCAATCATGGCAAGTAATTGTATTCAAAGTAAAACTCCTCACAGTTGTTGACAAATTCTAACAAGCTAATTTTTACTCACACTCCAACTAAATACACAACTTAAAAACGTTCGTGCAAATTTTCTGAAGTCAATCAACCACTGGTGTTATTTGCTTAAATGTCAACTTTCTTCATCAGGCTTCTTGTGATTACGTGAGCTTTTTACTACTGCATCGGACGGTTTGTTGAAATTCACGATTGAAATCTTCCCTCGCGACCACAGACCTTGATAATCGTTCGTCTTCACTGTCTGGATAGTTGCTTTCCACTTAATGTTCAGTAAGTTTTGCAACCTAGGATTCACGAGGTGGTGGATAAAAGGATGTGATGAAGGCTGAATATTCATAAGCTTCACTCCTTGATTTTCCATATGTTTTATGGTAAGGGATTCCAGGGCCCTCAAATGATGGTAATTTTTTGAATTGGATTCTAACATGGTGGTCGTACCATTCCAGCTAATTTGGTGTGTGGATTCCATGCGATTCCCTTGCTGCTTTTTAGGGTCCTGGTATCGGAAATGTGGTCAAGTAAGAGGCAATCGATGCTTCCTCATGTCTCCGACGTAGATCATACTGACCCGTCCACATGGGACCTGGTAGATGCCCCAGGGGGCAATCTGGAGCTATTTGTCACTGGCTCAGTTGATTTTCGGTGTGCTTGATTTGATTTGCCGGTTGTTGTGGATATTCATTCCCGGTTTTACTCCTGGTGTTATATGTATGTGTGACCGCGGCAGCGGAGGTGTTGACTAATGTATTATCTCTTTCACCATTCCTTGCTGGTGCTGTCCCCTTAGGTGTCACTTCTTTCTTCCTCTCAAATGGGGACCAAAGTCAGATTTTGAGATTGGTGCATGTTTTGGCATAGCTGGAGAAATTATGCGTTTTCAAAATTCTGTTGAGGTTTTCGGTGACTATTTTGGCTGGTTCTTGCTTTGCCGTATTACGGATTTTTGGTGAACCAGTGTGGCCGCTTTTATTGCCTCGTTGATAACTTTTCCTGGGTAGCCTAGTTTTAGGAGCTTTGGCGTTTTGAAGGTGTGGCTCTGCTAATTTTTCAATGGTTGAAATCGGACTAGCCTTCACATTTCTTGTTTCACATTCGAGTGGAGTTGCGTTTTAGGGTGACCCAAACTGTACAGAATACCATGGTCGGTCGCTGACGGCTTTTTGAAGGGCTGGAAGGTCAGGCTGTTTCCTTCCTTTTCACCAGCGTGTTGATGAAGAGCAGAGTTTTCTTAACTTCTGCCTCATGTGTGAATTGTGTTTCGCTGTTCCAGCTGGATGACGTGTGTTCCATCCAAAAGAAGAACGAAACACTGGACGTACTGAACCTCATCAACAGCTGGAAAAGCGAAATACAATTCACACATGAGGCAGAAGTTAACAAAACTATCCTTCCTCGACACGCTGGTAAAAATGAAGGAACCAGCCTGCCTGACTTTCCAGCCCTTCAAAAAGCCTTCAGCAACTGACCGTGGTATTCCGTACAATTCAGGACACCCTAAAACGCAACTCCACTCGATTGTGAAACAAACACGAAGGTACGAATTTCAGCCAGTAGAAAATTAGCACAGCCACACCTTCAAAACGCCAAAGCGCCTATAACTAGGCTACACAGGAAAAGTTATCAACGAGGCAATAAAAGCGGCCACACTGGTTCACCAAAAATCCGGAAAGAGCCAGTATACGGCAAAGCAAGAGCCAGCCAAAATAGCCCTTACCTACGTGCAAGGAGTCACTGAAAACCTCAACAGAATTTTCTCCAGCTATGCCAAAACCAGACTTAGGCCCCCGTTTGAGAGGAAGAAAGAGACACCTAATGGGAAACCACCAGCAGGTAATGGTGAAAGTGACAATACGATGGACAACACCTACGCTGCCGGGGTCACACGTGCCTATAACACCAGGAGTAAAAGCGGGAAAGATAAACCACAACAACCAGCAAATCAAATCGAGCACACCGAAAATCAACTCAGCAGGCGACAAATGGCTCAAGATTGCCCCAAAACACCCTGGGGCATCTACCAGGTCACATGTGTACAGCGCAGTACGCCTTACATTGGGGTGAGACGAAGAGGCATTGATTGCCGTTTACTTGATCACATGTCCGATACCAGGACCCTCAGAAGCACCAATGGAATAGCGAACCACTACGTGGAATCCACACACCGAATTAGCTGGAAAGGTATGACTACCATGTTAGCATCCAATTCGAAAAATAACCATCATTTGCGGGCCCTGGAATCACTTACCGTAAAACACATGGAAAATCAAGGAGTGAAGCTTATGAATATTCAGCCTCCATCTCATCCCTTTATCTACCACATCGTGAATCCTAGGTTGCAAAACCGACTGAACATTAGCTGGAAAGCAACTATCCAGACAGTGAAGACGAACGATTATCAAGGTCAGTGGTTGCAAGGAAAGATTTAAACACGAATTTCAACAAACCGTCCGATGCAGTTAGAGGTCAACCAAATTTCGGTTTCGATTTCTCGCACCAAAACTGGCAAATTCTCGGTTTCGATTTCAGCCGTAAAGTTAATACGGTTTTGGTTTCATCCTATGCTTCAGGTTTGGTGCGGCCGAAACTACTTCTACCTCTTGGCAGTAGCCAATTTCTGTGTAGACTAGTGGTGCTGGCATTCGAGGGGCACCATCACAGATCATGCTTGCGTCTGCCAT
>JAHWFP010155728.1:1189-11331 GCA_023313725.1 Lithobius niger
TGGTGACTGTTGCTTGCATTTACGGTTTTTCATTTTTTCAGTTCGTGTATGTCTGCAGAGGTCTTATTCAGTAGATATTCGGTCGATATTAAGTCGATATTTGGTCGATATTTTTACGATGGAAAGGTCGATAATTTCTATATTTTTGTAAGAACCTCTGGCAACCCTGTGTAGAACGGCATGTTTAATAGCCAATAGGGTGGAGTGTAGAAACTTTTTTTGGAATTTCTCATTGGCAGGGTGTGGAAAAATTGCTCTTGGGCGTCACTCTCCTCACTCGGGTTAAGGTCTTGAGATGCCCCTAGGGCTTTCAAGTTTAACATTGTATGGCAATGGGTGGAACGGCGAAAAAGGCAAAAATGATGATTTGACTGGTTTTAAATTTAATGTTAACATTATCTCATTTGAAACACTTAAGAGATTAAGAATGGTAGCTGTAATTTCTAAAAAAAAAAAAAAAAAAGAATAATGACTGGTGCCTAAATGGTCCCATGGTTTAACATATGAACAATTTAATTTTTTTCACACAGATACAGCTTTGTATTAAACTCTAGCAGGACACAATTATTGTTTTGGCAATTTAGTCAACTAAACAAAACCACTAATCCCTAATAACACCATAAAGTGTACGAAAGTCCTTGTGTAGACAGATAATGCAGGACGGAATTTACGTTCTTCTATTGATATCACTTATCCAATCTTCTCCAAATTGTAGATAAGCAATTTCGTAACAAAAGCAATATCATTGGTGACATGACCTTCTGTACCGTATCAGAACAATTTACGCTATTCAAACAGATAAAAATTCACGTGTAAAGTATACGTTAGGTAAAAAACATAAAACGTGCAGGTAAAACTAAAACCCCAAGAGGGTGGCCAAACCTACCGTTATACTGTAATTAAATCGATGTGAATGAATTTTTTCTTGTCAAAAATAGCCTAAAGTCGAATAGCCTGTAGTCTTGATCAAAAATAGAAAGCCAATACAGTGCACATAAAATACAAAATTAGCACCGTTTCGAAGGAATCCCCCCGCTTCGTTATCAATCAATAAAAGATATGGCTAAGAAGCCAAAGTCAAGGAAAACACTTTAAAATCCATAAAACCTCAAAGCACAGTAATAAAAATAATAAATCTATATAACTAAGATCGTAGTTTTGTTTGTTTGTTTATTTGTACGCAGTGGGAGTCTCGATACTCCGAATTCTTTTGTTTGTTTGTATGTCTTTTAAACGCTATTGTCTGTATGAGTTATGATTCGAACAGTCTTTTCAACAAAGAGGCACAGTTCTGATGACGTAATGTTTTTTTTTTTATCCCGATCAGAATATTTTCGTGGAAATGTGATCGATGCCTCTATGTCTTTTAACCCTGGAGCTGACTAAATTTAATGAAGGCTTGGGCGACTGCAAACGGAAAATCACAGTATTTTCATGCAACGGGAAATCATAGTATTTTCATACAAACAGAACATCACAGTATTTTCATGCAAACGGAAAATCACAGTATTTTCATGCAAACGGAAAATCACAGTATTTTCATGCAACGGGAAATCACAGTATATATTTTCATGCAAACGGAAAATCACAATATTTTCATGCAAACAGAAAATCCCAGTATTTTCATGCAACGGGAAATCACAGTATTTTCATGCAAACGGGAAATCACAACAATGCTCTGTAAACCCGGCCATGTAATAATAGTAATAATAACTTTATTCGTAAAGAAAACCAATGGGTCCATGGATGGGCTTGTCAGCCACTGACACCTGCCTAAGTAAAATTATACAACTAAAAAAGAAACATACACTGCACTTAAGATAACAAAATGCACTATTTACAGTACAAATAAAATGCAGCTATGAAAAATGAGACGGGTCTAAAGGGAGGGGGGGGGGCTACCCTAGTAATAAGTAAAATGGACCTAAGGTAGCTTAAACACTGCCAGTAGGAAACCTCTTGCCTGCAGGTTAGACTTCTTACTTGCATTAGCAGGCAACAATCAGGTCCCTATACTGCCAGTTTGTAGCCTGCCATATAGATCCATTTTATTTCTTTTTATTCTTGTGCTTTTGGTTTTTACGTTGTACGGGTTTTAAAGTGTTTATTTGACTATGGCTTCTTATGCGTATTTTCTATCTTTATTTGTATTGCTTGATAACGAAATGGGGATTGCTTCGAAACGTCGCAAATTGTGTAATTTAAGTGCCCTGTGCTGGCTTACTATTTTTGATCGTAACTTCTTAGGGCTTAAACTGTTTCATAGCCTGTTGTATCACACTACTCAGGCCGACACCGACTGGCACTGTCTTTACCAGGTTTACCAACCAGCTCAGCTTCTTCAGGCTGCCAGGCCAAGCTCTGCTACCGCTGTAACACGATGATCGCATACAGAGTCAAAGAACATGCTTATGACATAAGAGGGTTCAACCGAAGTATCAAGGCACGTACAGAGAAACCTACTCAACATGGCGTCCAATGTGGCAGACTCAAGAATGATAGTTCTAAAATTATGAGGTGTCCAATATTGTTGGTTTGGGTATAGAATTTAAAAACATGGCTAGTATCTGAACCCTACAGAGGTAAAAAAAAAATTAGCTTATGGAACTTTGAGTTGAGTTTAATTTCAGTGCAAAAGACAAAGGTCAGTTGTGCAGGCTCACTTTAAAAAAAAACTGGGTTCCATGCGATAGATCATTTAAAAAAAAGTACTGTACAGAACTACAAAAAACATTAAGAAAAAATGGCAAAGACAAGAGGAATCAAAACACGAATAATCCATCGAAAACAAGAATAGCACAATCATACTTTGTCGAAAGAAACAGGAAAAGCAACAGTTTTTAGACATGATACAAGAAATATAAATTTCGAAAAAGTTAACCTACAATATTGAACATATTTGTTAATAACCACACTCACTGCAAACCTATGAAACTAAAAACTCAGCCTAATGACAGTATAAAAATAGCTCCTGTTTTGATCTTTATTTTTATACTGCGATTAGGCTAGGTGTTTAGTTACATATTTGTTAAGTAAGTTGGGGTTTGGCCAGGTAACCACTTAAACAAATGTTTCTCAAACGACGACACCATATCAGTACGTTTCATATCAGTGGGCAAGGAGTTACAAAACTTCTACCCAGATAGTAACTGCATTTGTGAAGTTTTTCTCATCAACTTTAGGTTGTCCAACGTATAAACAGGATTCATACCTAGTATGGTAATCAGTAACCTGGCGGGTTGAGAAATGAGCACCGTTTTTTACGAAAAGTAATTAAAGTTCTGTAACGTACGAATGTCGGACTAACAGAATATTTAGAAGTTAAAAGATAGGAAAGGAATGGGCACGACTTTTCTTGAGTTCGCTTTAATAATATGCTTTTAATAATAATAATATTTGTCAAGCAAATTGCCGTCAGGAAAAGGAAGGGACATCGACGGTCCACTGACAACAACCCTCATTTAAACGCACGAGAAAGAAACTTATCAAGGTTTACATCAAATAATCTAATTTTGAACACAGAAATAGTGAGTGCTTAAACAACATACAATGGAAGTGAGTTCCACGGCCGGACCACGCGATTGCAAAAGAAAAATTTCGTGCAATTTAAGTTGCACTTGGCCACAGCAAGCGTCCAAGGGTGACCTCTTGTTCGAGAGTTCCCACGAATGGTGAAGAAGTCAGGCACATTAATTGCCGTTAAGTTATGAATAATAGAAGTTTAGCTACAGGATCAACAGCTTTTGCCACCCTAGCACAATTTGGAATACTAAGGAAAAAAATACTAAAAAAAAATTGGGCCATGGCAAAGAAACTTTTTTTTTGTATATGTATGCTTATGTTTACAAGTGTATTCGTAATTTTTTTTTTAAATGTATCGTTCCAGGAATCACCAAAGGATATAAAGAGAGGTCTTCTTAACACTATGGTGCGTTGCTATAGTAACCATTGTCCTGATGACTCCATCATGCTTCGAATCTTCAATCTCGTAATGAGCAATTATATGAACTGTAGAAGTGTAGAAGTATCATGTATCAAGGTAAGCAATACTGTGTTAAAGGTGGTTTGCCTCCAAATGAAAATCTCCAGCATCTAGTGCCATCGAGTTCTCTCTAAAACTCTTTTAGTGCTTGCTCGAATCAAGCACAGAAACGCACAATACAAATTTTAATATAACAAACAAGCCACGTGCTACCTTAATTATTCAGTGAAAATTTGGTACATCCTCGTAACGAGATTACTATCACTAAATGGCACCACGATATTTTCTACCATGGCGCCATCTAGTGGCAGTAATATCGTTAACGTTTACAGCTTGCTTCCAGGTGCTCGAAGATATACAAAATTTTTACTCGATAATTAGTAAATTCTACCAAAAAACTTACCTAGTTTTTGTAGGAGATTTGGAATTCTCTGAGTATCCGAACGTGCAGTTCTACCGATGGGTTTACGCCTTTTACCGCTGACCTCTATTAAAAAAAAAACAACCAATCACAATCCCCGTCTATTCATCTTCAATTCCTCTTCACATCACTTCTGGTCTGTATTGCCTCCACTTCCGCTTCTCATAATCCCCACTTTTGACAAGGTCCACCTAAAGCAAAAAAAGCACTAACTAAATAGCATAGACAACCGCAAGGGTCGGCGCCGATGTTAAAAGTGGGGGATTTTGAGAAGCGGCAGTAGTAGTTCTTATCACCCGGGGGTCTAGTATAGTGTTACAGCCTAACAGAGCCCCATGCTTTTTGGGTATCACATTTAAATCCGTGGGAGGGGTGGAGCGTGCATCTAGGGTCTATTGGTCGGTCCACGTGCACCTAGGATCAACATTTTCCCTCCCTTGAACGTTAGATACCCGCCCGATATCCCTGCCGCATCTACGCGTCGCCCGCCCGGGATAATAATTGTTACCAGTTGAAAAGACTCCCCCTGTTTGCGTGCATGCATAGGTAAAAGTGATAGGCAGGAGATACACTTTTTTTTTATTAAAAATCGTTTAGAGGTACATGCATAGTACAGTTGTGAAATAACAGCAAAAAAAAGCCTGAGACAGTCAGATCTTCGAGCCATGGATCTTCTTCAAGGTGGCCTGAAAGCTGTAAAAAGGTAAGAAATTGGAATTACCGAAAAATACTGGAATATAAAAACATAGTCAGAAGTCACATGTGTTGAAGGTTACCTTAAGTATGAGGATGCCCACGTTGTCCTTCAAGTTGGATTGAGTGTAAGTATGGTTTCCTCTTCAAGGCAGCTCCTTCAAGTCGGTCTGGAAGCTGTAAAAAGGTAAGAAACCAGAATTACCGAAAAATACTAGAATATAAAGCATAGTCAGAAGCCACACGTATTGAGGGTTACCTTAAGCATGAGGATTGAGCATGGAACCTTTTATATTTCTGCCTGTAAAAAAAAAATAGGTGTTTGAAAGCGAAACAATAACGGTGTACGTATAATACCACCTGATGGCCTTCATCTAGTCGGGGGTAGTTGTGTGTAGGGTATGGTGGGACTGAAACAAAAAAAAAACCACGAGATTAGACACGGTAGAAATACAAAATGAAGCGACGTCAGGCGGAGAGTGAGGGAGCCTAAAAAGCTCACCTTCGCAAATCATATAGGCTATAACGAAGCGATATAAGCCGAAGTAGTGCCTTCAATTCGATAAGCGGAACGTAGTGCAGACTGAGAATTTAAGAACGTGGACAAGGCTGAGGGAGCGGAGTGATAACAGCTAGGTAGTTAAAAACCCAAAAATCCACCGGCAGTTTCCTGAAGGGGAAACTGACGGCTAGTAACGAATCCCCGGGAGCGTCCAGCGAAGGGGATAAGCCTCTATACCCGTAAAAAAATCAGAAGCTAGGTATTATAAAAAGCAAAAGTCCCACCTGTAGTTTATAAGATGTAATACAAACAAGAAGTGAGACATGTAAAGAAGTGATATCGCAAAAGGCCATATTGCGCGCATACGGTCTAGCTATCATGTGGAAGGAGGCGTCATTGCAGCGAGTCATAATACACGTTGTTTGTAGGGTTTGTGTAATACGGCTCCCTTCGATGGCGCTCTTCCAGACAACACCCGGGCGATACCACCAGGAGGCCCGTAATCCGCTGCGATACGTAAGGGAATGTGTTGGCAAAAAAAAACAAAAAATTAAATGTGACGAAGTTAAAAAAAACTAAAATTAAAAAAGGTATCCGTTGACGTATCGTGTTCATCACCCGAATTTGGAATTCTCAAACGCTAGTCGTCCGAGTGGCCCAACGGTGTTTCGTTGGTTCTAATTGCATGATGCCGCGTAGTCGAAACCAACGTTAAGTTCGTCGCCTAGGTTTCCAGTAGAAAACTAGGTGTTTATCGTAGACGTTAATAAAAGATATGGCCGAAAAAAAGAACAAGTATGGACAATAAACAAAATAAGTAAAGTCGGACACGAAGTTACGCAAACACAAATTTCCCCCCTTGCGAGGGAAAAATTTATTAAGTAAAAACCTACATTTTTAAGAAGATTTAAGATCTCTTTTAGCAAAACATTTATATAATAAAAAAAAAAACCCACACCATGTACAATGAAGGAGATTTAAGATCTCTTTACATTTATATAATAAAAAAAAACCCACCACCATGTACAATGAAGGAGATTTAAGATCTCTTTAGCAAAACATTTATATAATAAAAAAAATCCCACACTATGTACATTGAAGGAAGTTTAAGACCTCCTCGTCAAAATAGGTATATAATACAAAAAAAATTCACAACATGATTGAAGAGGGTTTAGGACCCTGTAGTGAAACATTTATATAATAAAAAAAATTTAAAAAAAGGTTTAAGACCCGTACATTATTTAAGAGGGTTTAAGACCCCTAGGAAAAAAAAACACCAACAGCAACGTCAGTCTCATTTTCCCCCCACAGTCGATCATAACAACGGCTTACAGCATTGAAAGCAGTCTTTATTTTCGGAAGGTGTAACGAATTTAAAGTGTCTTTTGACGAAGCGAACGACACGGCGGTCGTTAAAATCCTTCGTCATAGGATGGAAATGTTGTTGGATACGAGTCATGGGGAGACCATTGGCTTTATGATATAGAAAATAAAGGCAGTATTGGCCGCATACCGTACTACAAGGTCCTTGGTAGGTGTGTAGATTATAATTCTTAAAGGTAGAATTCCTACCGAGGAAACGTAGGATGTGTACGTTAGTAGGCTTCAGACCATAGCTGTCAAAATAGTCAACGGACGCTTTGAGGTGGTCGAAATAGATGCCGATCCAGTGACTACCTGGTTTGGAAGAGGGGTCCAAATTAACGATGTACGCCGAATGGGTGGCTGTTCTAGGTAGCTGATCGGAAGCGTACACGTCACCGAATAAAGGCCCTAGCTTCTTGTGACTGCTAGCTGCGGCGCGCAATTGATCAGTTTGCATTGTTTTTTAGTGTTCATATAGAATGTTTCTAGATTGATCGATTTCGAGTACGGATTGATGCACCATGTAAAGTACTAAATTTATAGTTTCCGTAAGGGCTTCTTTGAAACTAATGTCGATACGAAGAGATCCTTGACGAATGAGGTTGTAATGGCACTCTCCTTGGCTTTTATCGGAAGTCAAGTCAAAGGCGTACAGCGCATTGCCTTCCGGGTAATCACCATACGGGATGGGTGGAGGCGAGCCCGAAACCAGTTTGTTGGTATCTTGAAAAAGTGAGTAATAATTTCGCACGTATAAAGAATTGTCATAGTCTGGTTTATAGGGAATAGAAGGAATAGTTTTTCCATCGGCCTGCAAAGCGAGATAATTAACGTTGTAGTTGGCAAAGTTGTAAGGATTTTTAGTATAGCTACCGTTGTATGCACTATTCGAAACCAGGCCGAGAAGACAAAACGAAGGCATGTTTCCCAGGACGGCATTATCGAGATTGCCTTGTAGACTACCTTGAGGTATAGTAAAAGTTTTAATTTCAACACGGCGGACTGGGTACTTTGCGGAACCGTCTTTTAAGGCCTGGGTGAACCCCACCAACACTGCCGGCGATGGTGTGACTCGGCGGACGAACAAGGCTGCCTTAGTGATGTTCACGCGGTAGCTCGGGTTGGTCTCGGCGCTCATTAAACAGAATGCATCTTTACTACGAGTTAATTTGAGACGGAGATCGACATTGTTTAACAAAAGTCTGTCTTGCTGAAATAGGTCGCAGTGAGGGCGACCGTACAGGTCTATAACTTTACTAGTCTTGACACGTTTGGTGCGTGCTTTAAGACCAACGTTACTTCCACCAGGATTACCACTATCGAAGCTACCGGCAGTATCGGCTTCCCACAATTGACTGGAGAGGTGACCGGCTTTAGCATCGGTGCCATGAGTCAATAAAGTCTCTAAATAAGAACGAAATGCGTACCCATTGTCGCTATTAGACACTTGTTTTCCATTTAATGTACAATCGCATTGCGAAAAAAGGGAATGTAAAAGTAGATTTACAGGACCAATTTTCTCGGTGTCTGTTATAGGCGTCGCTACACCTTTAACTATTTTGCACTGGATGTGTAAAAACGACTGACTCAAGTCCAAGAGACAGTCGGCAGCTCCAGGAACCACGAATTCGATAGGAGCACCGTCACTTAATGTGGCTAAAGGATGATACTCGACTAGAGTGTCATCATTTACGGTCACCTGCACGGGAGGTGTCGTAAAGAGCTCAAGTTCTTCCTTGGTGCAGGGGACTGAATCTCTGTCTGGTTTCAATGACATGATGATGTGGAATGAAAGACGTCGTAGTACAGTATGCGGTTATATACTTTTCTGTTGCTCATTTAACCGAAAAAGTCCGCCTTTCTTCTAGGCTTGCTTCTTCGTTTTTTGGAAGCCTGTAGGCGTCTTAGTTTTCTCTTCCCACCTCCTGATTGACAACGCTTCTTCTTCCTCTTGCGACCGGTTCCCACTTGCCCACCTGTAGCAGTGGCCACGGCATCGTGTTTAGCCGCCCTCCATCTCGTCCGAGCAGCTTCCTTAACAGATTGTCCAGACTCTACGTCATCCAGCATCCTTCCCCCAGATCTTAGCGCATAACGTCCTATCCCCATTAAACCTCTTTTAAGAAAAGGGACGGCCGACCGAAAGATACCGCTCAAGAAATCCCCGAACCCGCCCCCCCCTCTCTGTATTCTTCCCCCCGCAAAATAAGGGGCTCCCCCTCTCTGGACAGGGCAATAGTGTTGCACGCATACGCGAGGATCTAATCCGGAGTAAGGGGCTCGCATGGTTTTTTTTTTTAAGGACGTCGCTTAAAGTGTAGTGTCAGGCTAACTTCTCCCGAGTTAAATGGAATGGCCACCCCCATGTCTGACATTATATAGACTCTAAGGGTCTCGAAATTAAGACGAGCGACTGGTTTGTAGTAAGGTTTAGTAAATATTACATTCGTCATATCGCCTTCTCCGATTCTTACAACTCTTAATAAAGGCGCCAGAACGTCACCAACTAGGGTCTCCGCCACTATGTCGCTGTAAATATAAAAAGAATCGAACCCCCCGATCAAGTTAAGTTTTATAGTTGATGCAACTGCTCTATGAAAAAAATGATCGGCTCTAAAGCCTATTCTACTCGCCAAAACCTTGTTAATGCTCATACTCAGTACTTCCAGAGGAGTACTCTCTTTATCAGCCGATAAAAGGATGGAGGGGAAACGTATAGACATTACATCTCCGACTTCCCCGTATTCGAACTTAGGATATTTAACAGCGCGCACTCTTTCTCTCATGGCCTTGTTCAAAGCATTCGCCAATTCGTGTCCCGTTTTATAGTAACCAGGAGTTAAAGGAACGTTGATGGTAGATACAAAAGTGACGTAGGACACGAACCAACTCCCGTCATTAAATTGCTGCAGAATACTTTCAGTCGTGGCCCTAGTATGAGCTTTTACATCGTCGTAATAACTCTCTCTCAACAACCTATCCGACCTATCCCAGCCTAAAAACCTAGCGAGACTATAAGACAAACACAACTTAGCATCTGGAGGTAGTTTATGGTCAATTTCAACGCGTTTACCTACTTGATTGTAACTGAAAGTAATGGAAGGCATTCCCAACTGATTTTCGATAGTCGTATTTAAAAAAGTCAAAACCTTATCCATTTGGTAAGTGAAAAACACAAA
>JAHWFP010155731.1:202-22418 GCA_023313725.1 Lithobius niger
CCCCCCTCCCCTCATTAAGTTGCCGTTCGGTCGGTAGATGGCATCGTATGTTCGCGCTGCTGGACGTTGCGTTCTGGGCTCTGCAGATGCAGATGACTGCTTCGTATGTCCTGCTTGCTGCTGCTGCTGGCTGCCTTGCGGATTTTGCGTAATTATATATATAGATGTCAGGAGTTGCATACACTCACAGCGCTGCATTTCATTAAATAATAGTAAAATAGCAACAACATAGTGTATCAATACATCTGGGAATATGTAAGCCAATACATCTGGGAATATAAGACTGATTGGGGATGCAAAACTACAAAGACGGAACCAACACCCATCCACCGGCTTCATCCTCAGATGTATTGGCTTGCTCTTTGTTCACTATGACTAGGCTTGATGCTACTTTTAAAATTGTTTAAATGTTTTTACCCTTGTTTTTGCTTGGGAACTGCATAGTATGTTATGCCAAAATGTAGCTGTTTCAAGCTGCATGTCCTGGCAATGTTTTTCTTTAAATCGAATTCCAAGTGCCTTTTGCTATGTATTGAAGATTACTTACTATTCACTGCACTGGAATGAGCTACTCTACTATGAACCCGATTGTATAAGATGCAATAAGCTATTCTACTATGAACAGGATTACGTACATAATAAGCTGTTTTGCTATGGACAGGGTTGTATAGAGCAGTGACATTTGCCGCCATATTGGCAGCAGTATGGGTTTTGGAGGGCATAACTACAAGGTGCACTACATAAAAATGAAGGGAAAAACAACGGAAGAGCGGATTTCTTAGGCTTAAAATAACGTTGTTTTCTCCAACAACAAAAATGGCGCATTTTAGGTCTAAGAAATCACTCTTGACAGCATCGGCTTCAGTATGACGCCTTTCTGTTTCTCTCTGCAGTGCCCCTTGCAGCTAACCCATTAAGGCTCCAGCATAGAGTTATATACAATAATACTACGTGGTGTCACTGCTCTATAGGAGGTAACACGTTCACCGCCGTTAACAAAACTGCAGAAAACACATGACCTTCGGCTACTATGGAAGGTTAGTTGAGCAAGCGGATCAGCTCTCTGCACAGCACACTGCAAATGACAATAGTTGCTGATGGAAAAATGCCCGTGGAATTACGAAAAACCAAGAGTGTAAACACATCAAACTAGCCCAGACGAGCAGATGCACACAGAACAGAGCACAGATCCAAAGACCCACGTAGCTCTAAAAGCATCCATGGAGCTGACTGCCTTGTGTGACAAAATTCCACAGCTAATCGACTTCTTGGCCTCAAGCAGAAAATCCCCATAACCGTTACGCAACTACCCGTATTGCTGAAACGAAACGGAAGTTAATGACACGCACCGAGGAGTGATCTACAAGACTACCAGTGTGATGGAAGCTGAACGCGATTCTAGAGTTGCGTATATCCACCCGCGACTCGAACAATTAAGATCATCAGTCAACCTTTGGAAACAACACCCCCGCTTTAATAAACTCCTTTTGTCGAGATTTAAGTGAAGACAACATTTCGCCTCAAGATACGCCCTGCAAATGGACAGGTTGCTATGGAGTGGAAACGTGTTTTGCACCTCGGTATTGATTTTATGTATTGATTGTTTCATCGCAGGAAATGATAGGTCGTGCTGAACGAAGCCGACCTAAGCTGCAAAAGGTTGAAGTAGCGAGTGAATGGTAAATAAAAAATGCAGTCCGAATCTCTTATTCGTCTGGCATAAAAATCATTGGGGGAGGGGGAGGGGAGCTTTTACGAAGGGCATCCATCTACAATGAAAAAGTAAAACAAGAGAAACGTTGTCAACCAGGACATCCAGCAGAAGTTATTAAAAATAAATTTAATAAATAAACAAAAATAAATACAGGAAAAAATATACATGGCAGATTACAAAAAAAGTGTTGAATTGGGAAGGATTGTGAAAGTTCCTAACATTTTTCCAAAAAAAAAGGGACGGTTTTATATGGGTTATGATTCTTTTCTTACTACAGACAGTGGTGTATACTTCCAGGATTCGGTGGGTGGGTGGGGGTGGAGGGGTAGTCTTCAACATAAATAATTTGACTGAGTTCACTCCCAGACGCAGAAGTGACCGAAATTGGAGACCCCAAAAAGATTTTATTTTCCCCATGATCAAGTTGCTTAGTGTAGAAAGAAATATGATTAGTTAACAATACTTAATGCTGAAACAGGGTTCATGGTTCACTAAAGAGTGCAAAAACATGTGGAAATCACCCTTGTAGACTCAACAAAGTTACTGTTAGAGTTTACAAATGGGATGTTTACAGATTTTTTGCACTCGTAGTGGAAGAAAACGTGGCGTCATACAGTCGGTTTTCTGAAAACATAATGTGGAACAAAGTATAGCTCACTGAATTTAACGCGTGCGTCCTGTCGGCTTCTTGCAATTAGGCCTATCTACAGTGTAGACTGGATTTTTCTTTCGTAGGTACGAATGAGTTTGACTTTCTGACCTGTTGACTTTTTTATATCGTTACCTGTACCTGTATCGGTATCTGTATCGGTCGGAGTGAGGGGAAAATATCGGTATCGGATCGGCTCGGTATTTTTCTATATCGGTCGATCCCTATTTTCTGGACCCATGTTCGTGGGACTTTTTTAGCCTTATTTTTGATCATGGACTACACCCTGAAAGTTTGGGCCCCAACCTTTCAGTTACAACCTGCATTGTGGCTCTCTGAATAGCACAGTGGTTTTTATTCCAGGTGAGGGGTTTGCCCTGTGTTTAGCCTATCCTGAACCACAGAGTTAAATTTATCATTTGCTTTGACATTAGATTTGTGGGATGCTATCATTTTACCCTTTTAATTCATTTGATTTGCAATGCATCTGAGCTGCTCTTATTGGAAATGTCTGGCAGATACTTTGATGTGGAGAAGGCATGTCGATGTGTGGCTTTGATCCGTGTAGTGTCATGGAGGCCGCCGTCAGGCCAGTGGTCTTCACGCTATCAGGTCTCTAATTTTCTGCCTGCTGCCGAACTTAAAAAAGAAAAGGAAAGACTTCCTTCGTTGGCAACAACGAGGTTTGCGTCCTTAGCTTGCATGAAGCCGCGCATCTCTGTACTCAAGCCAGCATAAATCCAACTAAATTACATGAATCCAAACGTATTGTCCTCCCTTTGAGCTATCCTGACGCTGAAGGACCGCGTTTTTTTTAGTGCAGCGTCCAAATTGGGATACGAACCCTGGACCTTTCTGAATTGCCGATATTGAACTCTTCCATCCTTTGACACTGGCTAGGTATGGGCTTTAAAAGCACCTATTCAACTCCTAGATGCAGCACCGCAGAATCTTCGAGCAATAATAAAGAAAATGGCGGTAAATTAAAAATGGAACACACTATTTGCAGCAGCGCCGTGACTTCATAACTAAAACGAGATCACGTGACCGACATCAGCCTATTGGATGACGGAGAATCTGGAACATGGATGCTGTGTTTAGAATATGAGCAACACTATCGAAATGGCGAGCATGTTGAACCGGAAGCAGATTTCCGTAAAGCAGAAATCAACTCCAACTCGGAAGAAGAAATCCATCTTGTGATAATCCCAACCCAATCTCAAGAACAGTTAGGAGAAAGCCACGCAGGAAATTATCGTTACGGCTTTGTCTGCACGATTGCGACAATTTTTTTACTGGGGATGGGAAGAAAGTGTCAAGTCGGAGACATTTTTTACAGGGAGATGAGGTTGTGTGAGTGAGAGCTTAAAAAAATTGTGAATTGAACCTAAGACAAAAACTCTCATTGCAGCCTTGCTGAAGACTGAGTGAGTGCGCACACATGTGCTGGGTATTACGAGCAGGCTCTGCTACGTCAATGCACTAATTGTGCAGGCTATGAACAGTATTCAGTAATTCAATGTTGCTGTATTCTTGTTTTCTCTTCCAGTTTTGAACTTTTCAGGTACTTTTGTCTACATAGAGCGCTATCTGTTTACTTACTTGTTTTATTTATTTATTAGGGAACCAAGAGCCTTGAAGTAAAACAAATGCATTTTACGAAGTGGCCCGATTTTGGTTGTCCAGAAAATACGAATCTGTTGATAAATTTCGTACAGGCGGTTCGTGAACACATGCCTCACGAGGTTCTGGGCCCGATAATTGTGCACTGCAGGTAGGAAAAGGAATTATTTTTATTTGTGTAACTGCCGTTTTTTACTGTTTCGTTACTATACATGGTCTAGCATCTAGACAATTGCCTCTTAGGGCGCTGAAAATTACTGAAGTTGTTCTGGGGAGTGATGCTGAAAAAAATTTGACACGAGCGGGTGGTGTTTTTTTTTTTAAGCTTTATTCATGATTTTTCAGATGCGGGTGATGGTTTTTTTTTTTTTTAACGAAACGAAATGAAATCAGTAGCTTACATTTTGTTGTGGATTCCAATATCTATGTGTTAATGCCAAGATCTGCGTGTAACAGTTGCATATTTGATAAAAGTCATGCTTTAAGTATTTTAGTTGTGACATGGCTCTGAACTACCCTTAGATTCGTTTCCAGGCGATCATGTAATTATGTGGTCATCGCCTCCAGTAAATGTTCGGTGAAAGTGCTGATGCGTGAACGGGATTTTTCCTTGGTAATTATACAGAACAACGCCTTTTCAAGCTATCGACATAATTCAACTACCTATCGATTCATTTCGTCGTTGCGGTTCAGAAAGTCATAACGAAAACTTGCGCAAACGCTTTTTTCTTTTATAAAATTAGTTTTAAAACACGTTAAAACGCTATTGACAACCGTGGTTAGGCCGTCATAACGTGCGACTATGGGAGCGCAACAAGAAAACCTGATTTCGACCAGAACATTAGGAAACGGAAATTATCTTGTTCATTTGCGTTGGCATGGCTGAAGCGGTGATTTGTGATGGATGCGAACTGTCGTTCTATTTCTATATCAATATTTCTTTACAGTGTGAAACATCGTGCGCAGGGGCGCGGTTCGCGCGCACTATTATATACATCGAAAATTTGTGTAATCAGAAATAGTATGACGCAAACATTTGTGAGACAAACAAGTGTCATAATTTGTTCCTTGTTTCACAAATGCTTGCGTCATACTATTTCTGATTACACAAATTCTGGATATATATAATAGTGCGTGCGAAGCGCGCCCCTGCAGACGGCATTTCATACTGGAAAAAAATTGTCCCGGGAGGGATATAATTTTCGTTTACTAATGTTCTGGTCGAAATCAGGTTTTCTTGTTGCACTCTCATCGTCGCGCGTTATGGCGGCCTAACCACGGTTGTCAACAGCGGTTTAACGTGTTTTAAAACTTATTTTATAAAAGAGGCGTTTGCGCAAGTTTTCGTTATGATTTTCTGAACCACAACGACGAAAGGAATCGAAAGGTATAGTTGAATTATGTCGATAGCTTGAAAATGCGCTATTCTATATACTTACCTTTTCCTTTTTATGTAGACAATGTCATAAAAACGTTTTATGCCCTAAGGAAAAAAACCATGCGTGAGCTCCTGGGAACCACCTAATTAATTTTTTGAGGCCCTAATAATTATGAGAGATAATTAAAAGGGTCTGTGTCGCTAACTGAATGAGTGCCTTTGTTGGGCCGCCAACAATGCCTGATCGGATTCAAACCCATCGCGCAAACGATGATGGATTCCAGAGATAATGGTCGAAAATGTCATTGTCATTGTCCTAATGTTCATCAATGCTTGTTTGCGAAATTAATAGTCCTTGTTTCCATCAAACTCTTGACTACGCAGGATGATCTAAAAAGAAATCTTAAAACTATACGTATACCCTATGTAAAACAATGTATAGGCCTAATCAGAATTCACTCATGTCTTTGTTTGTGTGTTTAGCGCTGGCGTTGGCAGAACAGGAACATTTATCGCTGTCGATAGGCTGCTCCAGCACCTCAAAACAAAAGATGACGTAGACATCTACGGCATTGTGCTGGACATGAGGAATTATCGAACAAACATGGTCCAAACAGAGGTAAGTAAAAAATGTTACTAGTTTTTTTGTTTTGTTTTAATGTATGTTACAGTATTTATAATCCCAGCTCCTCGTGAGTCTTGCAGTAATTTGTTTCAATAAAACGTAACATTTTCCCCTCTTATAGTGTAGAGCAGCGTCATGTGACGTCATATTGGCTACACGAGAGATAGCTGCAAGGCGCACTAGATTAAAATGGAGGGTTAAACAACGGCACTTCTAGTCAAGGCAGTGCTTTGAGAGCGAATTTCATAGGCTTAAAAAAATTTTCACCAATCCCTTATGCTGCTAGGTTGTAATCGGAAAATATAGATTCCACTTGCTTAAAAATGTCAGCAACTGCCAACAAATCGACAAAAATCGCGCATTATAGGCCTAAGAAATCTACTCTTAACAGCATTGTCTTCAGTAAGACGCCCTTCTTTTCCCCCTCCAGTGACCCTTGCAGCTATCTCAGTTACTGGCTCCAGCATAGAATTATATACAATAAATACAACGTTGTGTGCCGTATACTGCCGTATACTGCCGTATACTGGGTTTCCTCAGTACTGTACAACTGAAAACTAGTTATTGAATAAAACCCTACAATGTGTGTAAATTAGAAATTCTGCTCACCACTAAATGAACTACGTGTGATTTTTGTATGAAATGGCTTCCACAATACGGCCGAAAATTGAGGTGGGCAGAACGAAGTGAGTAGAGATTTAAAATTACTATAATTGTTGCGTGGTTGTAAATTTTTGTTATGATTTTTGTATTATTATTTTTTTTAACTGTACTGGATAAGCCCAGTAGAAATGCAGTGAAATATTTTACGGTTGTTTAAAAAAAAATGTCTGCACGATTTTCTAAAAAAAAACATTTTAGATTTTATTGCGACAGTGTTATGTTGTTATTTTAAAACAGAAGTGCTATTTTCGGCTACCACATCTCGACCAATGGAGGTAGAATTAAAATGAAATAAAAACTAATAGTGGGTAGAGTAGGGACTAGTAAGTCGAATGTCCTAGAATCGAGTCCCAAACCTGGCAGTCATCTTTTCTTTTTCAGAGTAGTGCATCTTGTGTTCTCATAAGACCAGGCAATAATTTCGACTGTCTGCTTCGTTAAACCTGTACTACTTATGCCTAATGATTTATTCCCGAAGTGTATTAAGTTTGTGGATAATTTCAGAATAAGTCGGTGAAAAGCAAAACTCGTAAATCGAATTAAAAACGGTACCTTAAACACCACCACCTTATACCCCCATCCCTCCCAAGTAGTGTTCTCTGTTCCCTAACACCACATCTTAATGGTTTACATGAACCATTCTTAAAATTAACAAAATAAATAAAAAAAAAAATACAAATGTTAAAAATGTTTAAGGCCGCCCGCACACTGAGCGGCCAGTGGTCGCCGCGGCCAAAAAACACGGTGACGGGCCGTGCGGCCACGTCCGTTTTTCATTGATAATTCTCGATCACGTGGTGAAAAATGAACCTGGAGCAAGTACGGTCGCTCTGTGGCCGCCTGCATGCCGCCCGAGATGCCAGTGGCCACAGCGACAAGCTGGCAGCTGCGGCAAGTGCGCGTTGCTACATACACCGTGAGCATTCTCGTTGGCCGCAGCGACCTGGCCGCGCGACTTGGCCGCTGTGTGCGCGGCGGCCCTAAAAATATTTACTTTCCCACCATCCACTTTAGTAGCGCATTTTCCAATCCATCCTCCCCCACCCAAGTAGTAACTCTTCCCTCCTCCTTCTCCCCGGAATGTCAATCCATATCCTCACTCCCAACATGGCGACATGTATGCGATGTACCTCATTTCTGAAATTTAGAACTTTTTGTACTGTATACTTTGCATTATAAAGCCGATAAGTTTGTTTTGCTTCGAAACAAAGTACCATTTTACCTCCTGTAGGAGTATAAGAGAGGTTGTGGATGATCATTCGTTTCACAGCAGCAGTACAAAAGGGCAGGCATGTTCATTCTTTGGACGGTAGTAATATAAAAGGACGAGCTTGTTCTTTCGTTGAACGCTAGCGATGAACAAAGGGCAAGTGGTAGGCAGTGTCAAGGCTAATGTCGATGACGAAATAAATGGACATGTATTTGTTGACAGAAAACAATGGACTTTCAACTCTGGGCCCTCGCAAACCTTTTTTTTTGACAATGATTGTTTGGTGTAACGTTAATATTTTTTAAAAATAATACCCTCTTTTGTATAAATGGGAGGGGGGGGCTGCATTTTCATTATATATAGGGCCATAGCGACTACTGGAGGGATGGGGAGTCCCCCCCCCCCATGTGTAGCATGCGAATAACTGAAGTGTTGCCCCTAACTATTTCTGGTCGCTTCCCTGCAATTCCTCCCGGCCACGAGACTTAAGAGGAAAGATAATAAATTAGTTATCTTTCCTCCAAGCACGAAACTGGTCCCGAAATTAAGGGCAAAAACAACCCTAAGATTCCCTAAATCAAAGGAGAAAAAATGAAAATGGAATAGGCCTATGTCGATTTCAAATGTGGAAGCTTTTCTCCAATAATACCTCAAATTGTTTTGGACAAAAGTGAGTAAAAGGTTTCATCTTTCGAAGTTTCATTTTTTATAAGCACGTTGCAGCTTTAATATGTGGAACTTTTTTTGCAATAATACCTATAGGCCTAGTCGTCCGGGACAAAATTGGGAAAACGATTTCACTATTTTTCACCTTTCGATAGTACATTAAAAAAAAAAAAATGTCTGCCTCCGGCATGGAGCACACACCATTTCAATGTCATTCATTATAGCTTGAATGTCTAAACTGAACTCAATTCAATTAATTTAATTCGCAAAGAAAATGTGTAGAAAACGACTTAGTCACAATTAATTTTTTCCGAAATCTGCCATCCAGAGGAAGGAATAAGAAAAATCATCAAAATTTGCGTAACAATTTGTTGCAAATGTGCTCACTGGAAGCCATATAATGACAGGAACAGGCATTAAAATAGCGTAAAAAGGTTCAGCTTCCGGGGCTCTCCTTGGACCCCACTGGGGGGACCTTACAGTGCTCCACCAGACCCCCCCCCCCACTTCCCAGCTGGGTTTTCCGGACCCTTTCAAAGGTACTTTTCAGTAGCAAAATCATATGAGGATGGCAAAATAGGGATGCCTAAGTATATATAAGGTGGTGGGTAAGCCCCTTTCAGGATCCGTGCCGAGGGCTCTCGAGGGCCAGTCCGACACTGGCTATTAAGTTTAGAACTTTATTGCTTTTACATCAAAATATTTTAAAGTAACTTAAACTCCAATTTTCTCCGGGTTTAGGATTGAAGAGGTGTCAGACTTTAAAATAAATCAAACTGTTTCATTTCAGGACCAGTATGTTTACATTCACGAATGCATACGGGATGTGCTCCTTGCTGCCCAGGAAACTACCGATGATGGTAAGATTTAAATCAACAAATTGGTGCGCGTGTATATGATTTTTTCCTGAAATTTGAACCAATAAGCTGTCTTAAAAAGATTTTTCAGAAACTGTTATGGGACTGTACACAAATGACGTTGCGCAAATTTTGCCGTTTTTTACCCCGTCATACTTTGCCACAACTTCTGCCACCCCCCCCCCCCCTGAAAATAATGTCACAACAGTAACCTGCCGCCCCGCCATTCGTTACTGTTATGAAGAGAGACACAATTGATGGCCTTTTTTTTTTTTGCTTCTTATTGTACGTACATTTAGACCATTTGGCAGGATTCAGCACTGAAGTATCTAATGCCCTGTTTCTTTTTTCTTTTTTGTTGTTACCCTGTTTGGGTATTCGGTGTGTGACGTCACAAATTTAAGACCCTTTCCCCAAACAGTCACATTTGGCGATATCCCCCTCTTTTTCCGTGACGTCATTTGTTTATGGGCCCTATTGTATAGAGCAGTGACATTTGCCGCCATATTGGCACCATTATGGGTTTTGGAGGGCATAACTACAAGGTGCACTACATAAAAATGGAGGGAAAATCAACGGAAGAGCGGATTTCTTAGGCTTAAAATAACGTTGTTTTCTCCAACAACAAAAATCGCGCGTTTTAGGTCTAAGAAATCACTCTTCACAGCATCGGCTTCAGTATGCTGCCCTTCTGTTTCTCTCTGCAGTGCCCCTTGCAGCTAACCCATTAAGGCTGTAGCATAGAGTTATATACAATAATACTACGTCGTGTCACTGATCTATACTATATGTAAATCTGCGCACATTTAGCTCTTTCCTGACTAGTCTACTCAAGCCGACTTGAGAACGGACTAAATGTATGCCCCAACATGCAACACAAGCATTGTAAGGGTCCCTGGGACCCCGAGCAAGATTAGCAAACACAGCCCAAAAGTCAACATTCCGTACTAGAGAAACCAAGTTAACGTTAATTCAGATCACATGACTGACCTGTACACACGGAACTTTAAAATAAAAACTGCATCCAGTTTAGCATGGGCAGTAATTGATTAATAATGAAATGTCGGTTGCCTTACATTATAAAGCAAAGATTCACAGCAAGGCAAGAAGTGCAACAAGTAAACAATAAAACAAAGAAAACGAGCGCGCATCTTAATTTTTGCCCATCACATGGTGACAAAACATGAGATTGGCTGGGGAAGAACTACCACACTTCTAAAATCAAATTTTCCGCAAGCAAGCTCACTGTGGTCCACATGAAATTAGACCCTACCACTGATTTGAAACAGTGTGTTGGGTTCTAATGTTGTTCACAAGAGAGTTTGATTGAGGCCTTTTTTTTTCAAGCCGTACTGACCCAGGGAAACAAGTGATGTCCGTTTTTATCGAAATTAAAAAAAAAAAACAGCTTTGGCTTACATTGCTAACAGTAACAATTAAATTCTGGTAAAAGGTCATTATGCGTTAAACTTTAAATTCACTGAATTACACTCAAACAGAAATAGCACAACTTCACAAGTCACTTGTTCTATGCGAACTTAGATCCTATCACTGATTTCAAACAATGTGTTGGCTTTTACCACATGTTGTTCCTGAGAGTTCGATTTAGTCACTTTTTTTCCGAGCCATCCTGACCCAGGAAAAAAAAGAGTAATTTTTAGCGAAATTAGGAAAAAACTGCCCAGACTTACATTGCTAGCAGTACGGTACGGTAACAACTATTGTGTGCGCGGAATATCTTGAGTCCTGCAAGTATTTTGTGAGCGGCTACGTCTTCCTGGAGGGGGTGGCTTTAATCGATGGCCGCCATTGTTTTTGTAACCATCTTCGATATCAACAAGGCGATCTGCTACTGAAAACGTACAATCGATTATCTGTGTTCGTTCTGCGGAGAACTCAAATCAGGCCGCGGACGCTATAAATTCAGGTGAAAGTTCAGAAAAGCAGACGGCTTTTTTAAGTTGTTGCAGTTTTTTTGACAAAAGAAACATTTAAAACAACTTCTGAAAAAAGTCTTATTTGGTAGTCCTTTGCAATACAACCACACTCTTGTTTAAATCTGCGAATTTTGTTATGGTCTTTTGTTACCGAGTCTGTCGGGATCACTGGTTCTGAACGTCAGATCACACATGGAGATCTGGTGACCCTGCCAAAAACTTGGCCCGAATGGCCAGTGATCTCTTGACCCAAGCCAGCTCTGGTAATAATGCTCTGGTAGGCTGTGCTCCTAACATTACAAATTTCCTTAGCCTAGCTTTCGTGAAATGTACACAAACAAACGAACTGGCAGATAGACGTTCGAAAATACGTTCTAGATTTGCCTATGTAGGCAGGCATTAACTATATTTATTCTTTTTGTAGGTGATGCCATCTACGAAAATTACGCCTCCATCACGAAGAGCCGAGACAGCCAGTTGTAAGGCGTTATTCTACCTAATAAATTCTGAATCCTCCAACGACACAATAATTCCATAGTGCAAAAGTGCCTTATCAGTATTATTTAAAATACAATTAGCACTAGCTGAAGCCCAGTAAGCTCTTAATATATGTATATAAGCCTATGAATTAGTTTATTTTAAAAGACTTGTAAAGTTCTAGTCACTGAATGGATACCTGAAAATTGTAACAATTTATTTAAATATTTAGTTGTAAGGCCAACAATGGAAACCGTACGATAACGATTCTAGAGTATTTTGTGATACATTTATTTTTATTGAGTAAGAGTAACTGAAACATTTTCCAGTGGACTTTATTTCGTTAATGGGGATGGATGCACTGGCATTGTTTTAATATCAAGTAGGCGTTGAACTGCGATACATTCAGTGCAATGGCTGCCAGTGTTGCGGGACCGTGAAACTACAGCCTGTTTACGTATACATTTTACCGATATTTTGGGTGATGTCATAAACTGGAATGTTATTCCGAAATGTATGCAGTGGCCTATTGTTGAAAATTGGTTTTCTTTTATGTTCATAATTTATTTGTTTGTTTTTAACTATGTTTAAACATGGTATAGAGAACGTTGTGGTGGCTACTGTACCTTATAATCCTAGGTACATTAGTCGTCTTCAGTAAAACTCTGTGATTGCACTTAATGCAGTAGCTTCTCAGTATACCAAACCTCCATGTAATAAATTTCCCCCTACAGCGAACAGATTTCAAGTATTGGTTGACCACCGTCCGTTCCTATGCTGAATATCCCTCTAGCTAAAGAACCTGTATAAGGCATGTCTAAGGTTTCGCACAAAACATAATTTATCTCAGTCTAGCCTCATTTCAAGGCTGAGACCATACCAATAGATTAAAATACGAGCCGACACCAAGGCCATCACTGCCGAGAACGAGACGAGCCTAAACGTCTGGACCCATTTTTGCCAAATTTGATAGCATAGCTTACGCTATGCCTACATCTGAATCTTCTTCACTAAACTCCAGCTGGTCAGTTTCGTCATTACTAAAGATTTGTTTTATCCTTCTTGAAACCTTGTGAACTCCACATTTCTATTGACTCAATTCTGGCATAGTCTTTGTGCGGATGACTACCTGTCAACATTGTCATAGAAAACCAACAGTCGAGATTCCTTGGGGTTCTACGTTGCGGTCTCGGTGAGACTTGTCTCAACAAGACCTATATAAATGCTAGGTCCCAGGTGACAACACAAGGCTGAGACCACCATGGTTAATATCGAGATGAGACACAAGTCTGAAGAAAGTCTCGTCTTGTGCAAAACACTAGTACACTAGTATAGGAACACCTTTGCAAAAAGAACGCAACCAAAGCTGTATCACTGAATTTACCATAGACAAAAAAAGTAAACATGAACCAAAACCTATTCATTTAACAGTTTAAAACTGTGGTTAAATTACAGTTTGCAGTGTTTATAATACTGCTCCTTGCAGTACAATCAGAATGTAGTTACAGGGGCTCGGTTCAGCATAAAGTTTGTCTATAGTCTTTTTAGTTACCCACTACATAAAGAATTTTGACCTTACTTGCATCTTACTATAAAGAAGCCTTCTGTATTATAAACGTTCTCTGGAAAGGCAAATTTGCTAGCATAGTAAGTTCATTGTAAAGAGGCTTATTGTACTATTAAGTTAAAGTATGCTGTACTTGTTGAACAACTAAAAAACACAATACCAGAATTGGAGAACACAGTATAGTTCTTCTTTAAATTTTTGGGTGAAAATTCGTTGTTCACCTACCTTAGTAATTTCTGTGCACCAGGAAAATTAAAAAAAACCTTACATCGAAGGAGGAAAAATATTTCTGAGGAATGTGAACGACGAATTTTCACCGAACATTTAAAGAAGAACTATTACTGTGTCCTCCTATTGTGATATTGTGTTTTTTTTTTTCAATTGTTCAAGATGTCATTTGCATACCATTGTAAAGGCCGGTTGCTGGTTTTAACTATGCTGTATTTAGGTCAGACGGGATATATCACCAGCTAAATCATTCAAAGTTGGTTAAACTCATTACAAGTTTAGGTCTTTTAATGTAATTTTCTTTGTTGCATTGTCTACCGCTATGCTCCAACAGAGATTCACGTAACACATTAGGCTATTTCGATAGTCCGTCCTGCTCTAGTATGATACCATACTGCTGGTATGACACCAAAAGTGTTAGCCAATCTGATAACCAATGCCATAATAACATATGTTGCCCTGTTAAATGCCTTGCTGATCACAGTTGCAGCAGACACTGATTCATACAAACAAAAAGGCCACATACAGTCCATAAAAAGGAAAAAAAAAAGTGGGCAGGTGTTCGGAGGGGAGTCATTTTCTGAATGGAAATGTGACAAGTGATTGAGAACAATTTTCAATGATCGACTTCTCGATTTTGCACAAGAAGTCCAAACTTCCACTAGGCTATAATACATGAATTTAAATTGTTTCTTAAGAAAACCTGTTGGACTTGAGAATTTTTGGTTTTACATCTGCTGTTATACAGGTGATTAGATTTGTTTAAGATTTATTGTGGTTTGAAACAACTCTTGAATTTATTTTTATTTAAAAAAAAAAGTTTTATCGCTATTGTCTCAGCTGATGACAATGGTTTGTCTAAGGGGTACTGAACCTTAATTAGGAAGTATAGTCTGCATGTAGCAGAAGTTGTCGTTTTGCTTGTGTTCACGTTTGGATGTAACTGACAAGTATTTTACAAGGTTTTACGTTATGTACCATCTAAATTATTAAAATACGTAGAAGTAAGTATTCTACTTCACTGTGCTGGAACCAGGGCCATCATAATACTGCTGCGATTGAGACAAAAAAAAGCTTGATAACGCACCATTAGTTGAACAGCTAGTCTGCTCAGCATATTTGCCAACTGCGTGCTGTGTATGTCACCTGTAGCTAGCGGCAGTTGGTGTTGGTAATTCACATTCACACATTAACCCGACCATTCTAAAGTCAAAAACTGTTAAGTTCCACATTCCAATTTATATTTTATGGTGAGTGGGGGAGGGAGGGGATCACAATTCATATCGTCAAATTGAGGTATGATTTATAGTAAAACTTTAAATAGGGTCATGTTACGCTTTTACAGAATTGTGCCATAGGTATGAGCTTTCTTCACCCTAACCTATGTTGGAAAAATGTCTAACATGAATGATGCCATGTTGTTGAAAAGTCATCGATATGTTCTTATATTTGCCTGATGTTGTAACAAGGTGTATTGTTGTAAATGGGACCGAAATTGCGGACCTGAATTTTTATTTTCATAATTTTATTGTTGGTTTTAATCACAGTGCAAGATTAATTTTATTGTATTCTGTTATTTATTTTAATTCACTGAAACTCACGAATGAATGATTTAGTTTATACTTGAAAGTGCCATGCTAACATGCATAATAGCTTTACGTTATTGCTTTACACATTTACCACAAGTGATAACCATATGCAATTTGCTACAAATGTTATAAATCTATAGCTAATTATCTTAATTTAAATGCTTTGTTACTTAATAATGCGATGTTGATTGCTGTTTAGTTATCTTTACATGTGTAAGAATTGGAAAAAAAAAAATGTTAAGTGGTGAAAAAGACCCAGTTACCGAGTATGTGTATTATTGTTTTCAAATCACGGTAATAAAACTTTTTTAATAAAAAAATTGTACTGAAATTTCACACTCCTCTATCGTGGCATTTACAGAATACCGATTTTTACTGATTCATTATTGAGGTTTATTACTCGATTTCTGTCACATTCTGTCTGGCTGTCTGTATGTTTGTACAGGCCCTTTCTGTCAGTGTCGGATCCAGTGCAGAGTGGCGTTAAAAAACTCATGATACAATTCCCTGACTTTTCCAGGTTTTCCAGATCAATATTAAGACTTTTCCTTGATTTTTTTTTGGTCGAAGGAAGGTGGAGTGCAGGACTAAAAGTTTTTTTTTCATATTTCACTCAAATCGCAATATAGTCATATAGTTATATCGCATTGCTTTGCTAAATCAAATAGTGCACTGCCCTAACTGGTATTGGTAAAGATCAGGAAAAGGACACAATCTGAACAAAATTAAAAACTCACTTAACGCGTAACGTCCTACATTACTTAGTCCTAACCTATAAGAGTTTTCAGCTTTATTAGAAATGAAACAAAAAGGAAATGAAGTTTTAACTGAAATAAAGTGAAGGTTTTAGAAGTAAAAAAATTAAATCCGAATTGCCTATTCGTTATAGGTGAAAGATTTTCCGGAAAATGTTCAAATTCCCGGTTTTCGGTAAATATTTTTCAAACTCCCTGATTTTTCTTGAATTTTCCAGACTTGATAAATTCTGATATTTCCCTGAATTTTCCAGACTTGATAACTCCCTAATTTTTCCCTGAATTTTCCAGACTTGATAAATTCCCTGAATTTTCCCTGAATTTTCCATACTTGATAAATTCCATTTTTCTCTGAATTTTCCAGAATTGATAAATACCCTGAATTTGCCATACTTGATAAATTCCATTTTTCTCTGAATTTTCCAGACTTGATAAATTCCCCGATTTTTCCCTGAGTTTTCCAGACTTGATAAATTCTCTGATTTTTCCCTGAATTTTCCAGACTTGATAAATTCCCTGATTTTTCCCTGAATTTTCCAGACTTGATAAATTCTCTGATTTTCCCTGAATTTTCCAGACTTGATAAATTCCCTAATTTTTCTCTGAATTTTCCAGAATTGATAAATACCCTGAATTTTCCAGACTTGTTAAATTCCCTGATTTTACCCTGACTTTTACAGAGTTGATAAATTCCCTGATTTTTCCCTGAATTTTCCATACTTGATAAATTCCATGATTTTGCCCTGATTTTTCCCTGAATTTTCCAGACTTGATAAATTCTCTGATTTTTCCCTGAATTTTCCAGACTTGATAAATTCCCTGATTTTTCCCTGAATTTTCCAGACTAGATAAATTCCCTGAATTTTCCAGACTTGTTAAATTCCCTTAATTGTCCAGGTTTTCCAGGTAGAACGCCACCCTGCAGTGATGGGTTGGGAGTGCACTGCACCCCCCACACTCCAGTCTGGGACGTTCTGGCACCTCCCATGGCTCTAATGGCAGCTGGCTCGGCACCCCTCCAATAATGTCTAGATCCGCCCCTGCTTTCTGTGAAACCTTTTATAACATCGTTACCAAACTTAGGTTGCCCTTCGAAATTAAACCCGTTGGCAGTAGTTGTACTGGGGCTCCCGCTGAACCACAGCTATCAAGGATGTTTACAAGGAATATTTGGGAAAATCAAAGGAAAATACCTAACTTTTACTAAATGCACGAAATTTAAACTTTAAAGTTTACCGTTCAAGCGAAATCTAGACACACGCTAGTATATCGCCACCAAGTAACAGTCGATCAACCCATTGTAGACATCAAATTATAAAAAAATTGATTTTAATGATAAAAAGGCGGCCTCCCTAGCAGACATGTGTCTGTTAACTGTAAGCAACTAAAAGCATATTTTGGCACGTTGAGGATAAATCCCAATGCGACAGAAATCTTTCAAATTGTGGTAAATGTAAGGGGAAGGTGCAATGATAAAGAAAAAATAAAAGTTAAAGGCTGAGTGTCCACCATTCATAGAGAGAAAGATGCGTCAATAACGCTGCTTTTATGTTACTGACTAGTAACTAGTAACAAGCGTAACGCTGGCCCCATGTTAAACCCCATAGACTCATTGCTCATGGCTAGCGCAAAATTGAGAAGGCCTACGTAGCTGAACTCTTGCACACGGATGCATGGTGATCTGAGCATGGTCCTTTTGTTGGTGTGGGGGTTGTAGGGGTCAGGACAAATGCGTGGGAGGGTTTTGAAATTCGCCATCAGCGAATTTCAATTTTGTTTCTTTTCCAACTTGCAACCAAAGATTTCAAGCAACAATGGCTTGAACAATCAACATTGGTCCTTAGATTTATTGTAAAAGCCTGGACGAACTAAAAACTGAATTGTAACGAAAGACAAAATAAGCAAACATTAACGTTGCCGTGGATTGCGTAAGAATAAGGGGAAGCACGTTAGATGATGGTTACGCAACAATACGAGCATCCATTAGCAAGCGTGGTTTTTGCTAATAACCAAACAATAAAATGCTTCGCGTTCTGCTGTTTTAGTAACGAGGGTTTCTGCATGACTAAATGGGAACGAAGAAAGCAAATGAAAAAATTCTTAATATTTCTGATGTAACGGCTAATTATTTATAGACATAGAACTCCTAAAAAAAAAAAGTATATGTTCACAGTCCTAAGTTACATGTGTCTATCAACTGCAAGCAACTAAAAGCATGTCTTATGTCGAGCATAAATCCTAATGCTGCCAAAATCTTGAAAAGTAAGGGGAAGGTGCAGGGATAAACCAAACAACTAAAGGGCATGCGCTGATTGAGTGAGCGAAGTGAACGAAATCGGTGATTGTTAATTAACCAGTGTATGCAAAAATGGGATTGAAGAAACTTAAGCATGTGAAGAATGGTCGTACAATAAACTAAGCCGTATCCATTTGGCTATCTAACGGATAATTGCCAATAGTAAATTTGAAAATTATCAAGTTGAAAATATAGAGATATAAAATTTCTTCAGAAAAAAGGTTCAGATGAAGATAAGACGGTGTAATCTTTTGTACCTTCACAGTCCTATGAAAGCTGTGATATCCACCCAAAACCAAAACTGGTAGAAAAAGACAATGGCGAAACGATGGGCTTGAATGACAATGGGCTTGTCATTTGCCCTAGCAAGCGTAGCCTAGCTCTCATCCACAAAGTATTCTCTACTGACGAGCCCAAACAAGGGCGAAACAGTCTGTCTAGAGATCTTTGTGGGTGAGAGCTAATTGATATTAAATGGTAGAAAAACCCGCCAAGTTTCCAAAAAGGATCTGCGTTTGAAGGTAGTTATATCATTCAACAGGGAAAGGCCGCCAAGGTTAATCCTATATTAGCTAACATAATCTCACGGAATAATATTTTGGACGTTAAATGAAAACTTGAAGATTGCTACTGCGAGTAGCAATCTTCTAGTTTTCATTTGTGTTACGAACTATTAGTCAGTGCGATTAACTTGGCTAATAGGATTAACCTTGGCGGCCTTTCCTTGTTGAATCCTTTTTGGAAACTTGACGGGCTTTTACACCAGTTTTGGTTTTGGGTGGATTTTAGTTTTCTTTTCGTAAAACGAGCACCCATGCTCGGCTAACATCGAAAAGACCACACCTTCTTACTCAGTAATTATATAAATCAAATTTTTACTCAGTCGTCGATGACTGGTCACTGTCAAACAAACCACAGATCTATACAGTATATCTCACTTAGAGGAAGCAGTTTGCTTTCAGTCTCGTTATACCCATAATAAGACAATGACGTCACCTTCGTGAATTGTCGGAGTTTTAAGGAAACGAAACGACTTCTTGTCACGATTCGGAACTTTTACGTCTACGTTAGTTTATGAGAAGTAAAAAAAATGAGGTATAGGGCAGTGACACGACGTAGTATTATTGTATATAACTCTATGGTGGAGCCAGTTACTGGGTTAGCTGCAAGGTGCACTGGTGGGGTAAAAGAAGAGCGTCTTACTGAAGCCAATGCTATTACACTGGATTTCTTAGGCCTAAAACGCGCGATTTTTGTCGATTTGTTGGCAGTTGCTGACATTTTTCAGCAAGTGGAATCTTTATTTTCCAATTGCAACCTAAGCAGCATAAGGGATTGGAGAAAACAACGGTTTTTTAAGCCTACCAAATCCACTTTCAAAGCACTGGCTTGGCTAGAAGTGCCGTTGTTTAACCCACCATTTCAATCTAGTGCCCCTTGCAGGTATCGCTCTTGTAGCAATATGACGTCACTTGACGCTGCTCTATAGGCGTACTTAATACAAAAAAATCAACTGAAGCAAACGAAATTACAGGTAGAGAAAAGCCTTGTTAACATCGTAAACTAAACACCCTAGTTAAAATTACAGTATAAATCAAAATCTGTTACAACTTATGAAATCAATTAAAAATACAATAAAGTTACTGTAAAAGAAAGGATTTTTTTTGTTTTTTGTTTGTTTCTTGCTGTCAAAACGTAAAGGATTAATTGGATTGTAATAATATGGTAACGGGTGTTGCATGCACCTTTTGCAATATTGTACGGTTTGGTCTCTCATGTGTATGTCCATGCTGGTGTGTGTGTGTGTGTGTGTGTCTATGTGAAAACGGCGAACTGTCACTGAAAAATACATCAAACTTAACTGTAAATTAAAAGGTTTATAGTAATAATTACTGGGAAAACACACTTCACAACTGTAAAATGTTTACAGTGATACTTACTGTAAAAAAAAAAACCTACGAATTTTCACGATGAACATTCTACTAAATTTACTATAGAGCAGTGACATTTGCCGCCATATTGGCACCAGATTGGCACCAGTATGGGTTTTGGAGGGCATAACTACGAGGTGCACTACATAAAAATGGGGGGAAAAACAACGGAAGAGTGGATTTCTTAGGCTTAAAATAACGTTGTTTTCTCCAACAACCAAAATCGCGCGTTTTAGGTCTAAGAAATCACTCTTCACAGCATCGGCTTCAGTATGATGCCCTTCTGTTTCTCTCTGCAGTGCCCCTTGCAGCTAACCCATTAAGGCTCCAGCATAGAGTTATATACAATAATACTACGTCATGTCACTGCTCACTAGGCTAATCCATTGAAATCGGGAAATGATTTGAACTTTAGGAAAGTGTTGAAATTTGGATGAATATAAAATTTCGTTGATGCTTTACAATTGTGCTAACCTTTATATCTTAACCCATAAAACGGTAGTTTCCACTCTTTTGCCAGCGCTGGCCCAAATAAGCTTTAAACAATGCTTTAACAATGATAAAAAAAAAAACAATATCTTTTCCGGCAGAAAAGAAAAAGAATTTATCGGAGGAAACCATGCAGAAGCAATCGGAGGAAACCATGCAGAAGCAATGGTGTAACAATAATGCTGCAAACAACAATGTCTTTACAAACATGCATTGGACTTGGTTTCATGAAGTCACGTAATCGGGCTTGAGTGAAAAAGACGAAAAAAATATCTGTGTGCTCCAGGGTTACAGGGCTTCGAAAGACACAAAAAATGCGCAGTCGGATTCATTGCGGGAAAAAAAAACCAGGCCACAGGACGCGAAAGACACCGTCTGCTCCCGGGTAACGGAAATGAATGAAGGTTGGTGGAATGAATCACAAGATACATGGATTGAGTGAGCGAAGCAACCTTACCGCAATTACCCATCTTCAAGAACCGGAATTATTTAAATTACTCAATTTCACTGTTATGGGGCAGTTGTACTCCAAGAGTTGCCCGTCTTCAAGACGGGCTTTACAGCTAGTTAACAATAAATCGCGAGGTACAGTCAGCATTAGCGATTGGCTTTATGAGATTTATAAGCCACTAATCTGAAAAAGACTGAAATGATAACTACCCAACTGAGACTCAAACCTAGGTCTTCTCGAATTGTGACTTTTTAGATTGTCGCTGAGAAAGGTTGAAGAGCCTTCAAGTCGCCAGGGCAACGTAGTTGGTAGGGCGAATAGGAGACGTCATGCGTTCAAGTTCCACTTGCAGTTGTCTTTCTTTTTTCTTTCTCAGTACATCTTGTCATTCTCACAAAGCCAGTCTTTAATGTTAAGTGTATAAATACGGAAGTCGGATTTTTCGTCCCTGGATAAATTCGTACCGGATTATTATTTTTTTTTGTTTGTACTCGTAGCCAGAGCTAGATTATTTCACAGGATTCCTTTATTGAAAGTTCCTCTTTTCAAAATCCATGCATTAGAAGCACCCAAAGTTTGCTTTTGGCAGAAAAACTTGAAAGCAAGAAATTTCAGCTCAAAGTTTGCACTACTAAAACTTCATTACTTTTTTTTTTTTATCTACTTGTGATAATTAGCTCTGCAAAGATATCACAACCCATAATATTTGTCCCCCTTCCCGTTTCTACTAGAATGAAAAATAGTTTCATTTCTAAAATGTCATGTTTTTTTGTTTGTTTCTTGTAAGTAGGTTTGTCCATCCAGTATTGTTTGAAACGGACATTTCAAAACAAACGCAATATCGTGCTTTTTCAGCTACCATATTTCACACACACCCTTTATTTTAAAATCCTCATAAAGAAATATTTTAGATACTCTTAGATTTCCAAACACTCCAAAGTTTGTCAAAAATCTATTATGCACCAAACGTGGAGATAATGGTACTTAAACTTTTATTTTGGCAAAAAAATAATGTAGCTAGAAGTCTCAGTTCAAAGTTTGCAGGAGCCTAATCTAATTTCATTACCTTCTGAACTGCAGTCCTTTTGATAATTATATATGTCAGGCCACT
>JAHWFP010155731.1:22518-33749 GCA_023313725.1 Lithobius niger
ATCTTTGAACGTCTGACGCTCCGTGGGGAGCATGGCCAGTCGTATTGCCGAATTGCTATTGCTAACCTCCCACGCCTGGTATAGTGGGTGGGTGCATCCGGTGCTTTTCGGTACCTGCATTGCCGCCTCTCAATGGGCATTGCCACCTCTAGAATCGTAATTTCAGTACTTGTTTTCTTATGTTAACATTAAAGCATAGGAGTTGACTTGTGTTTTGGTGGATAAGCAACTTGACTAAACCGGAAGTTTAAGAGCGCGGCGTCAAAGGACGTACCGCCACGCCAATCGGCACTCTCGGCCGCGTGATCGGAAATTTACACCCAACGCACTAGGTTTAATCCCTCTAAACCATCTTTCAACATGGCGGAGAAAGCAGACGACGCCTAGTATAACGCGGTACTGAACTGGTATAACGGTACTAACTTGGATTTAGTAATTTATTCAATTTTTTTGCTGCTACGACATTTTTACTTGGTTAAACTTACTGTTGTCACAAGAAGATGACTCATTCTACACCGGTTTTCTTGCAAATATCATGCATTCATAAGCACCCGTGTTACAAAAATACGATATTTACTTCCCCAACAATCGGCGTTAAGGTTTCGTTACTGTCAAACTTTGTTACAAAACACAATGGCACGTACGCCTGGCAATATAACAATCTCTTATCTTACCTACGTTTGATACATCATAAGCAATGTAGTACAGGGCGTATTTCACAGAAAATTCCACCGCCTACGAGCGGATCAACCGCGAATACCTCATGGCGGCTTGGTCAGGCGGAAGTAGCAGACGCGCTTTGTATTCTGGGTACATTCGTGAGTCACGCTTGCCATCGAAGACTACGGACTTCGGCTATGCATTTGAGCTGGGAGTTGCTTATCCATTCAAACACAACTCAACTCCTATGATTAAAGTGTGAATGGTGGAAGGAATTATCCTAAATATTTATCAAAACGAGGATATCCCAGGTTGTGTTGTGTAACTTAAATTTAATATTGTGTATTTTTAAAATTATGTTCCATGAGCCCTGTATATGCAAATCTCGATTATGGCATAAAATGTGAAGGTGGATTGTGTGCAGGATCATTCGATGGAAGGTGATTTGGAAATTCAGCCACGGGGTACGAGGTGGTAATGGGCGATCCGCTAGAGGTAACGTGTAGGATGAACTCCTGAACAGGGACTTGGTGCCATTTTCTACAAGCGTAAACTAGAAGCCTGGTTCCGTATTTCGAGCGCAGAGGGGACATCATGCGTACTTGGTCCGGAGTTCCATACCTGCAGTCCATTCGGCCAATGGGACAAGGCGGGATTGAAAGCAATTCACCGAAGAAAAAGGTGAATATTCTACACATTTATTTGGCACAATTACTTGAGCAATAATGTTTACTTCGGTACGAAGATTATCTATCACGTATAGAGTGTACAACGCCCCTTGGGAACTGAACTCGTGGCAGAAAATAGAGCGTATTAATCACCCGGCTTGTTTTTCGGCAAAAGCGTTGGTGTAGGGTTATCTACAGTACTAGCCGGATCTTGGATGAAAAATAGCATACGGGACTGGGTTGTGCAATATGTTGCCTCTTTCTGTCAACCGAGGGCAACACCGCCTGTACAAAAATGCAACGTTTTTTCCCTTGCAACACTTTCTGGATACACGAACGTGTCGCTTTTATTTTCCCAAGCGCAGAGAAATAGCTTAACTGTGGCTGAGGGATAGCTTAAAAACTCTATAAAAATACTTTAATACATAATACAAATTTGTCACGCAAATCTACGTAAAATTAAAATTACATTTTGAAAACCGCCACTATGTGCCAACAGATGTCGCGACTCTCCGTACAAAAATTCACCGATGCGATTTGCCAATTACCGAACAGATCTTAAGAAATGGGCCAGTCGTGGCGTCCATTTTGTCTACCTCCTCTAATTCGTTGTAGGTCGAGCCAGTTTAGTGACCATGGTGGGTGATGTTTCAATTTAATAAACGTTAGAATGGCGTTTGAGTGAAGGAATACGGTATAGAGTGAAGGTCTATCGATAGGGAAAACATTCGCAATTTTTCTTCCTAAGAGGTGAAGTGAATGGCTAACGTTAATGAATTTGTATATTAACTCCCGTTTATTTTCCCCGTTCATTGCATGAGCTTCTCCTGTTGAAACCAAAATAAGAATGTTGCAAGCCCTTCCTGTCTTGGAATTCATCATTTCGTAACAGTTGCAAAGTTTATGAGTGCAAAATGATCATCTTTGTACGATCTGGAAGAAACTGCTGTTTGCTTTCCTAAACCTTCCGTTCTGTTTGAAACAAAAGGGTCACCACGTTCATTAGTAATCGATGGAATTTTTTAACCAAAACATATTATTGTTTATATCTGTACAAAGTCTGGAATTTCGTTATTTAATAAATGTACTATGTTTTTCAATTGAGTGTTCCATTCATATTTTCACTTGCAGGGATTGGTTGTAACACGCTATAATGGATAGCGAGGCGCCACTACGCGGTGCGCCTTGCAGTTCCATGCGCTGCTTGTGCACTCTCTCAATATCTGCCTAAACGCAGCGATTGAGAGCGCCAACAACCGGGAACGAGCTTGCTCCTCTATTCAACTAGTCGGAACCGGTTTGTGCCAGTTAGCCTGTCACGTGACGTAAAACCTGAAGGGGATTCCCCTCCCCCCTCCTGGCCAGTATAAAAGCTGGCCGGCTGGGCCGGTATGGGGACTTGGTGGTGGAGTGGCAGCCTGCAAGCTGTCACTCTGGAGCTAAACCCAGGGTCGGTTCAAGGGGAAAACTTGATGCCGATGCCTAATATGTGACGCTATTGTGTATAGTCCCCTAGCTATGCAGTAAGGAGTGAATAGGAATTGAGCTTGACTCGAAACTTATCGTCCACTCCTTTAGCACCTCACATGGTATATATTAGTGAAAAGATTTGAGTAAGTGTTAGCAAGCGGTTGGGATTGAAGCCATAAATCTTATCTGGAGCGTTCTAATTCCCAGAGCAGTAATCCACGTAACCTTGCTCGTTTTCCTCCAGTGATGAAATAAAACCCGGGACTTCCCCCTCCCCCCTCCTCCTCCTTCGCATACTAATTCCCTGTTAATCTTCGTGGGATAAGCGATAATCGCACACCTCCAGACCATAAACAGAGCCAGTAAAGGAGTAAAGACGCCAGTTGCCAGAGGTGTTCGTGAATCCTCTCCTCCCTCCCCCACCCGTCTTAATTTTCCCGCAGTTACCTAAATAAAATTTTAAAATATGTCTCTTTACATTCACTATTTGCACAGTGTTTGCTACTATTTACTCACTTTTTTACTTTAAAGTTTTCGGTATTTTCAACTAATTTTCGGTGCGATTTTGATAGAAGTTCTGTGCTATAGGAAAAACAAATACTGCGCAATTTTTAACGTACGTTTTCCGCAAAAGCAAAAACGGCCACTCGTTCGACTGCCGGTCGCATGGGGTCACGTCTCAAACGAGCGGAGGAACGGCGGTAGATTTATTTTGGGAGACCGATCCTTTATTCCGCTTCTGGTGTCGTATATTAAGTTGCCATCGATCGCGTCATTTCCGTTGTTGTGATGTGTTATGATAAAGTAGACGCCCAAGGCAATCATTGAGACAGAATTTGTAAGGAAGTATGACTTCTTTTCTTCTTTCCTGGGCACGAGTCGGGACCATGTCTGGAGCCGTCTGCTTTGATTTCCGTTCACGCCGAACCGTCGTCACTCGGATACCCTGTCTCGTAATGAAACTTGTCGGCATTCCATATTCTGCATGGGTTCACATGCATGACCCAAATCTAATTAACGTACTATGCAACGTGTCGCATGAATGAGCCACAAAAGCTAAATTTATTTCGCTAAAGAGGGCTCCATGACTTGGTAACAGCACGTGAATCACGCAGACGTGGGACAAGGAAAAAAAAGGTGTTGTGTTCGAAGCAAATACTTTATCCAGGATAGACTATAGTAAGGTCACTCTTACTCTGACAATAGTTAACCGGGACGTCGTTAGATACTCTGTTGTCAAAATGGAGCGAAGCGATTATTAGTCGCACAACAAATTAAAGTAGTATAAACATTTATTTGAAAAAATTATAATGTTAAAACAATACATGGGGAGAAATTATGGAAAACCGCAAAATCGTCAATGGATTAACCTCTGTTGTTTTGGAGACATCGTTGTGGATTGTGTCATCGTATCTTGTCCATTTGCTTTCGTAGCGTATCACTGGATGGCGTTGATGGCACAACACAACCAAAGATACAAATAAACACATACAGACAAAGGTTCATACATATACGTATACAAACGAACAAACATATAAACATACATGCAAACAAACTCACAAACATACATATGTACAAACACACATACATACAAACAAAATATACATACATACATACAAATAAACAAACATACAGAGGAACACTACATCGCGCACAGGCAGTTGATAGCGAGTGCATTGGAGACAGCGTTATGGCTAATCTTTTCGCATCTTGTTTCTTTGTCCATTTGCTTTCGTAACGCGTCGCTGGTGACGTTGTTCTTTAACAACATGTTCGATTTTACATTTTTTTTATAAACCACCTCTGGGTGTACTGCTACCATTGTACAAAATCGGTTATAACTGATGTAGTCGTCATTGCGTGATGCGATCGCAACGATTGCATTCGAACTGTTCATAAACGGAGCTTCGCTCCAAATATTTGGGTGAAACTAGTATACCAATTTTCAACGAGCTAGTTTCTATGAACCCACGTTTAGGGCACGTTTACGCAACCACTCGCTTTTGCATTCTCGCAGCTAGAAGCTAGAAATCACCTCAAATTCCAACATGGCGTCGGATTTATGTGTGCCGCCTCGCAACGAAAACAGCAAATAACGTGAGTGCAGAAGCGTTTGGGAAAATTGTTTCGTCATGAGGAATTCTTTATATTATTGGCACGGATTATAAGACTGCAAGTATTTACTCAAACGTTGTCGGATTTAGCTAATCCGTTTAGCGTTGTTACCATGGCAATGTCACCTTTGCCATCGCGATTGAGTTCTAGCTGCGAGAATGCAAAGGCGAGTTGGTGCTAAACGCGCCCTTACGTTACTTAGCGACACGTTGTCATGGAGACTTATTTACTGTCACTAAAACAAAATGATCACGATTAGAGTGATCGCTTTTACTCGAATTAATCGCTTAAAAAAATTGTAATTAGACTAGGATAATATATTAATTTTCAGCTAGATCAGGACTTGCTGATCAAGTTTTCTTTTTTTAATCCAGCACTTAGTTTTAGAACGGGTTGTAGTTACGAATGGAGCTAAGTACATAGCATACAACGCTTGGTTTTGTGTGCTGAGCGAGACACTTGGGTGAATTTCCTTCGTGGTTCACATTGTTTGTAACGAACTGAATACAATTTTAATGAGCGCAGAATCAGTTCTTCAACTTCAGATGTTACCAACGCCCGAGTTCTCCGTCAGTTTTCGAAGATACTGTTGGTTAAATGATCATGACGCTAACAATGCCGCCATTTTGTATTTCAAGTGTCGCGCTTCGTACAAACAGCCCAAGACTGGCCATAGTGCCAGGTGCCAATGGCACAAGGGCCCTACCGCTGATTCGTAAGGGGGGGGGGGGGGACTTTTAAAGTTTTTATAGTTACAAGTGAAATTATTGTTATTAATGTATTCTTACTTCGTTGTGACGTCCTGGTTGGTCTTAAAATCCAGTCCCTTCCCTGTGATCATTTCAATTTCAGAGCAGTCTTCAAATGACTAGAACTGTAAAGACAGCTTATAAACTCGTACGAATGTAATTTCATCCCCCGCCCCCCCACTCCCCCAACATCTGGATCTGGATCTGTGTTTGAGGGCCTTTTTAAACATCACGGCACTTGGGCCCCAGAGCTGACAATTCGGGCCTGCGTACAAGAGACTGACACATTATGCCTTCAGGCGCCGTTACTGGAAGCAGTTATTTTACCCTAGGTTTTCAGAAAAACGGCTTTACCTATTCACAGATTTTTACCTTCCTTTTTGTGCTTCGTTTGATGGCTACCTTCCTTTTTTGTGTGTCTTTGTTCTGTTTTTCTGTGCTTTCGTTCGTTCTTACATTTGGCTTTTTGTCCTGTTTTTAAATTTTTCATGTGTTAGTACACTACCACCATGATTTAAAGGTAGATGTTCACCAACGGAAAACCTGTAGAATGTTATAAATTCAATGGTCGATTTTTGATTGCAAAATTAACTGAATTTACTTCTTCACACTCCAACAATATTTACAAACATAAAATTTCACAACGAGACATCGATCAAACGAATTTGTCCCACAAGCTGGCAAAGAGCATCTCCGCCGCTTGTAGCATCCTTTTGCGAGTGTCTGACTTGGCGGTAAAAACGTTCTTACAATTTATAGTAACCCCCCCCCGCCACGGCAAATGTTACAATTGCTTTGAATGGAATGTCCGTTCCAGTAGAAAGTTTGTCGCACACACCTTCGAATTGCTGGCAAAAGTATAAAGTTGATGTTCTTTTCCGAATGTGGTAATTACCCCTTAATTACAGGTAATTTGATAAATACAATAATTTGGGCTTGCAGTCGATCCTTACAATGTCCTTTGGCGCCATCTCCCTTTTTTCCGAATCCCGTTTCGCCGAAAAATTAGCCTTAAAAAATTCGACGAAAGAGGATTCCCGTTTCGCCAAGTCACGCTTTGCCGAACCAAAATTTTTGTCAACATTTAATGTGAGAGAATCAAAGAAAAGAAGTATTCGTACTTGGAAGGAGTTTGTGACTAGTTTCGATTTCTGATGTTATGTATATGATTAGCCGCAGCGAGCACGGCAGCGCGAGTGAGGCAAGCAATTTGGAAAAATAAATGATTGGGCGAAACGGAAATTCCCCTTTCGCCAAAAATTATGATACTGATTAAAATTCGGTGGAACGGGACTGACGAAACAGGTATGCACCTCTCCTCTACCCTAACCCCCCTCGACACCCATACAGTCACCATTGTTATGTACATTCTGGGAGTTTCAAGCGCGGCTCATGGAGCGGCACGGCATCTATTACGTTTGACACGGAATAAACAACGCTACCCGTGCCGGCCGTACGGTACCGAACTGGCGTGCCGTCACCAAGCGGTGCAGAAAATAGAAGTCCAGCTGGTACGGTTACTGTACGTTTCGGTACGGCACTGCTCGCTTTATTTAATACGTGCTGTATTGATAACAGATAATATTCGGGGACAAATTGTGTTGTCATCATCGTTACAACGGAACGCATCGTAACATCGTAACAACATCGTAAATTAAAACCGCTTGTTTTCTTGCCCTAGTGCTGTCCCAGGCAGCGATCTTGATTAATAAATACAGATGCAAACCTATTTACGTTGCCTTTTGGAATTGAATGTCAGACTGCGTGAGCGGGATTGAACCCATGTCCTCTGAGACCAAAGGCCGGCGTCCTACCGCTCAGCCATACTGACACGGCCTTTTAAAAAAAAAAAAAAAAAGGAAACGTCCATAGGCCTCATTAAGTCCAAAAGGCAACGTAAATTGGTTTTGCATCTGTATTTATTAATCAAGATCGCTGCCTGGGACGACAGTAGGGCAAGAAAACAAGTGGCTTTAATTCTCGCTTTCCACTTTTTCGTGTTGTTGTTAGTTAGTCGTGCAATGTTTAACGCAAGTCATGGCCCAATTAATCATATCATCCTAAAAGTACGTAAATAGACTTAGAACGACTATGGTTTATCTAAAACTAGTTAACTTTTAATTATACATATTCACCTCTGACCTCACGAGCTAACGATAAGTGAAAAATTCCCCGGTTGCTATCTGGGAAATGTCTGCATCGTTATCTTTAGTTCTGAGAGGGCGTCATTGTTAATAATTGACTATAATTTTACCATGACCTTTCTTAGTATTGATTGCTGTTTCTGTTACTAACAGGGCTTTAAAAGCAAAATGTTTGCATATTACTCTCATCACCAGGATCGATCTTGGAGACAAAATTGAGGGCAAAAATATTCTAGTGTCTTTCCCAATAATTTATAAAGAGTTCTGTTGGGAACGATACCTGTGTTATGTACCGGGGGGGGGGGGGGGCTGGGGTCAGGTGCATATTTTTTTTGAGTGGGGGTAAAAAACTAACGTTAAGAAATGACCCATATTTAAACTGTCATCGGCATCAAAACCTGTTCCCATCGACTGTAACTACGGTGTTGTATTAGCAACAAAATTACGTACCGATACCGATTTCCCCAAGCACAACTCGGTAATTAGCTTAAAAAAACATTAGAATTTTCCGTTAATTTAAACCATACTAGATTAACACACGCGGTTTTTTTATCCCTATTGAAGCCAATGTGCACTGCACAGATGTGTGTTCACTTATGTAAACTCGCTATTCCAGCATCCTTCTGAGATACGATTAAAGTCATTTTGTAATTCATTTGTAGTTGTTTCGTTATTAAAACCAATGCCTAATAGGAAAATATCATCTACAAATAGTATTAAATCACAATTTTGTATATCACAATCTGAAACAAAACCCACAAGGGTGAAAGAACCCGCCAAGGTCTCAGCCAATCTATGTAGTGATATCAGAACAAAAAAAAAAGGCTGCACCAAGTTGCTACAATAGTTGCCAAGCTAATCTCACCGACTATTATCTCGGACGTTAAGTAAAAATCTTGACTATTGCTACCGATTGTCAGGTTTTTTTATTTAACCTTTGATCTAATACTCGGTGGGGTTAGCTAAGCAACTAATGTAGCAACTTGGTGGCAGCCTTTTTTTGTTCTGATGTCACTACTTAGATTGGCTGAAAACTTGGCGGGTTCTTCACCCTTGTGAACACACATCTGTGCACATTGGCGTCAATAAAGATAAAAAAAAAACCAACTAGGAACGCTCCATTAAGTTACATCAAAATAAGGAGAAAAAATACATACTCATATTTAAAAAAAAAAAATCAACAAAATACTCGGAACTAAATAACTGATTATAAATGGGAATTTGAGTCACCCATCAACTCGGTTATGAATATCATATCAAAAAACTAAAACGGGTAAAAGGGGCCGCCAAGTTCCGAATGGTTCAGCCCTTCAAAGGAGTGATATCAACACACTAAAACATTCGCCAAGTTAATCGCACCGCTTAATAGTTCGAAGGTTAAATGAAAACTAGAACATTGCTAATTTCGGTAGCAATGTTCAAGTTTTCATTTAACGTCCAAAGTATTATTCGGTGCGATTAAGTTGGCGAATGTTTTAGTGTGTTTATATCACTCCTTTGAAGGGCCGAACCATTCGGAACTTGGTGGCCCCTTTTACCAGTTTTGGTTTTTGATATGATATCAATCCTTTTTTTTAAATTTTGTATTAGACTCAACTCCGCTACCGTGCAGATGTGTAATAAAGTGGCATGTCAACAAGAACTTGGTTTTCAACAATTTGCTACTACCTTTTGCCTATAGGTCTAACCATTCTCAACTTGGTCACCTCTTTACAGGCTTATGGTTTGGTTTTAATTTTTTTGTAATTTCTTTTATTTCGTTAGTTTTGGTGTGTTGATATCACTCCTTTGAAGGGCCGAACCACTCTCAACTTTAGATGGCCTCTTCACCAGTTGCCTTTGTTTATTTTGCTTTGTTTTTAGAGATGATTTATTTTTCATGAATTGGACGTGAATACAATTTCTTTGGCAACGTTGTTTAGATTCATCGTGCTACACTAGTGTGTGTCTAGGCACGCACGTCAGTATACACGTTGTCATTGTCCGAACTTTGGCTGTCCAATCAGAGACGATGCCGACAATACTAACAATGGTTATAACAATATTTTCGTACTTACACGCCATCCCCGTTATACACCCCTGGCTCTAAACCACAAAGGGGTACGCAGTTCGTATCATACTGTAGCCATTCGTCCAATTTCATACCTGGAAACCTTCCCGTTATATCGGTATCGATGAATAATCACCCTATGGAAATTAACATGGAGATGAGCGGACTAGAATATAGCTAGTAGCTAGCTAGCTAGTTACATATTTTCAACGTTATTGAGGGTCATATTTTGCATTGAAAGCAGCTTAGCTGGCATTCCTACGCGAGTTAATTTTTGTCAGGTGGGTCATTGCTCTTGATTTCAACACAATTTAAGCTTTTGTACCGTATTATTATTTTTCATCAAGTTCCTGAAATGTGCCCAACTAGGCTTCTAGATATAAGACACTGACGCTATGGCGCCGCGGTACAATGGTTTACAACCTCCACAATTGAATTAATGTTATGTTTGTTGTGATCATTGTTGCCTAACTTGGCGCGACACACTAGCGTGTGTCTAGATATGAATTAAATATATTGTATTAAACCTGTAGGTCGTAACCAAGATATTAACACTGGCTATAGTGTTAGTAAGGGTCGACCTAGGATCTCTGTGTTAAACTTTCAACTTTGAGAGCTTATAACTCCGTCAAAATTAAAAAATTTTAAACCTAATTTGGAATCTAGCCTTGACTAGTCAAGGCCTGTCTACAGTCCAAAAATTGTGAAATTCAGTCCAGCCAAACCCGCGATACAAAGAGGGGACAAATAGACAACTTCTTGTTCTTGTTCTGGGGATGTACCTTTCGTCTGTCCTCTCAGGTCAAACTATTTGTCTTATAAAGCTGGTTCTTAGCTCATTTTACAGGTATTGCTCCGTAGATGTGCCCTTTCCATAAGGCCTTTTCTAATTGGTCAAGTGGTTCAGGGGTTACGGAGCTCTAAACGACCAATTGATTGTTTTACATTGTTTTAAACATTGTTATTATGCAACAATGCCATTTAGCAAACGCCAGCTGCAAGACATAGACTGAAGATTAAAGGATTTGTTTCTGTTAACATTAGCGATAGCCAGGTTAGTAAGGCCATAGCTATTTACCGAGCTTAAAGGTGGCGCAATAAAACAAACAACAAATTAATTATAAAGGTGTCACACATACCCAACCCCTCATCCACCACCACACCTATTTATTACAATTCTCAAAGTAACACGGATTAATAAACAAAACGTATCGTTGAAAGTTAAAAGTAAGGGTCTAAAAGTCAAAACCTGTAAGGAACACGGACAAGCTTTGACTGTTAAGGGTCTAGGTGTCAAATTTGGCCAGTAAGACGCTGCTAAGCATTAGACCCTTACTACCCGGTGATCATGTTAATGACTTAGTACCGAAAATTG
>JAHWFP010155733.1:0-13824 GCA_023313725.1 Lithobius niger
TGTGGTGCAGTGGCAACCCGGACCACTGCACTGTGACTGAGGTTGGCACTAATGACCAAGCTGTCGACGCGCCATTAAGCCTCATTCCCCCCCCCCCTAATCCCTGCCAATAATAATGCGAATGGGATGAGGGTGATTGTAGTGAAATATTTGGGGCCATGAATAGTTAAATTGGGGCAGTTGGAGGACTAATGGTGGACAATATCTAATATATTTCGAAAGAGGACTTACTTGGTTACAGGAAAGAACAGAATGAGGGGGGGGGGATTTTACTATATTGTTACCCTAGCACAGAGCTATTACATTGTTGGCTAGGCATTGCACCAGTTTACAATCTTATATTATAAGGTACAGAAGTTCTACATTGTTGTTAACAATTGGCAATTGTTCATGACAATACAGTGTACAGACAGTTGTTAGAGGAAAAAGGCAAACTGACAAAAGAGGTCTCCCAGGCAAGGTCGATTGAGTCAAGGTAGCATAAGACCACCGTGAGTGCAACGTCCAGCAAAGCTTACGAGTGTCGGGTTACCATGGCAGATCAATCCCTACACACATAAAAAACGATCAAGCAAATTATAAGAGTGTAGTATGCGAGAATAGATCAATATTATTTTTTTACGTCCAAGGAGTCAAGCAAAAAAATCAAGCAATTTATCAGAGAAGCGCTGTTTCTGATGACAAAAAGTGATTTTCGTTCGCTTCGCTCACTCAATCAGCACAAACATTTCCTCAGAAATGTGATTGAATCAATGTAACCACCAAGAACCACACATCACTTGTAATTTGTGGTAGTATAAACTTTATATGGGTTTTCCTGTTTTACTTATTTTAAGAATATTTATTGTTCTTTACGCCCTGCTCAGTACAGATTTTTCCAAGGGCGTCTTATCACTTCACTTTCTGATGATCCCTCACTTGGAGAAACATATGCAGAACGTCAAATGTAATCACCTACGAAGGTGAGAGATGAAAGATTGATAGAGCAAAGCGAGACACACATTGAACAGGTTTACTTTACGTGGAAATCGCTCGCTTTGCTCGTTCAATCCACGCACCTCCGTGCTTCAGAAACACGAATGTTTGACACCGTTTTAAAACCAAATCTAATGTTTTGATTTTTCTATGCATATGTGGTGTGTTGCAAAATACGTCCTCCGTGAATCCTTTTATAGATAATCTCTCTTCGCTCGAGGAGGTTTTCATGAACAAACTATGACGTCGTGAACAAACATGAACTGGGTTTAAAAAAGCGAACTTTGACGTTATTTTTTCAGGGTTTTTCGCATATTTGAGGGTGATAATATCAAGTTACAGCGATGAAAATAGGCCTATACTGTGCGCAATTTAATTATCGTTCGTTTGGTCCTACTCCCATCTTTGTAGGTGGTTTGGTTCCGGAGGAGTAGAGGTGCAAACACACAAACAAACACGCACATCATACGTCCTTAATGATGTAGATAACTGCGTTTTCTTAAGACACCCAACCAAATGTAACACTACGAGAGCTCGTGACTATGGAGGTTTCGTGACGCAGCGTGACGTCAAAACATTTAAGGGAAATGGGGAGCGCATCCGTTCCCATCGTGCAGCGCGCGCGACCTAGTCTCTGCGTGTAAACAAACATGGCTACCAACAACGCTGACGCTGTCGCTGTCAATTCGTTGCAGCTTTATCAGTTTGAACCTGTAACGCCACTGTTTCCAATAAAATCAACCGCTTCCGTAGCCGGGTGGGATCTTTTTCGGCATTCGGTAAGCTGAACAAACTTATTTTGTGGTTTGACGAACTTTTACACTCCTTCGCTATGCAAGAGGCATGATGTTTTAGCGGCGAACAAGCTAACCGGAAACGATGTCCCAGGCGATGCCGTTTTGTTTCTGTCGCACGCGCAGGTCACGCAGACAGCTGGAAGGCGCCTTAAAAGTTTTGACGTCACGACGCGTCGCTCAAACGGGACTTTCTCCAGAGCTTGTGCATCGTCTGCTTAAATCAGGTGGTTTAAAAATGTGTACGGCTTAGACAATGACACCTATTGACCTCGGATGACTGTTAACATTAATTCCAGTATCGAAACTATCGATAAAAAAATTAATTGTTGGAGGGTTTAGTATTCCTTTAATGCCTCTCATATTAACAAGTCTGAAAATACTTTCTTTGTCAACATACGCTTCGTTCTTTCAATTCTTCCCTTTTTGCAGCAGTAAGCCGTCAAAACTTCATGCGTCGTTTCTAACATCCCCTAATCCCCCCCCCCATTCCACACACTGCAGTTGCATTACGAGTGAAATTTTAACATTTGACTTCCGACCACTATAAGTTTTCACGAACGTGTGGCATTAAAAATTATACTTGAGGCCGTTGAGGTTAGCATCTTTAAACATGAGAAGCCTGCACGGCTAGAAATGTGCTTTGCATTCAGCGCTTTTTCAAAAAAGAAACATGCAGCCAGGCATTAAGAAGCAAAAAAAAAACAAAAAATTGGCACATTTTTCTTCGGGTAATGTGTTCTTGCATCAAAAGTTAAGTCGCCCCCTTTTAATTATACTCACAGTTTATATTCGGGGGTTAAATCCCGCATAATCTTTCGGCACATTTTCTTAATCCCGCTTGGTAATTTTTGCAAGCAATCCTGCTCTGCGACGACCTGGACAGGGCGTAACGAGTGTCCCAGCCCCAAGCAAGAACATAACCATAAAACATAGTGACCAAAGCTTACCGAAATGTTGCTGCAATGTTGCCAAAAATAAGAACACTCGTAATCCGGAAATAAATAAATCTAGACAGTTTCAATGGGCTAAAAAGGTTTAACGGTCAGAGCTAGTGACGTACCGGGTGTGACTAAAAGATCTGGCCAAACTTTGATGACGGATCCTGGACATCAAAGAAATTAACATGTCCGTACACACGTAGGCACAAAATCGACGTTCCTGTGGAAGTTACAAATTTCGTTAGTCCCAGCTCAAAGCTTGGTTGAATGTTATATGGCGACGTCGTATGATAACTCCTATTCTTGACTTGAAACATACATTTTTTAAAACAATGAAAAAGCAGCTCATTCATGATGAATGGATGAAACCAGTGTTGAATCAGATGATGGTTGCCATCGGAGATTTATCAGCAGGGCCCCCACATCAAAGTTAGGGACCTGGGACTAACTACAACAGCGGGCCTCCCTCCCCTGACTGAAATCGTAAAAAGGTTACAGTATGTTAAAATATTCGACGGGCCACAATATTGTGCTTAACCGGTTGGTTCATTCATTAATCCGGGCTGCTTACGTTTGAAGACTTCTCTTGCCTAGCTAGCTGAGAGGCATGCACTACAGTGCTCCTGCTCCGTGCTCATTGGATAGGTGTTGTTGTTTGTTGGGAGTATACAACAAATTGGCAATATGCACAAATCGAGTGAACTATTCATAGTCGTAACTCACAATTGCGAGAAAACATTTTGTAGGCCGTGCGGGGCCCTTGAGTGCCCGGGCCTGGGTACAGTGGGTCCACCTGAACCCCTCTTTGTGGGGGCCCTGTTTATCAGACGAAGGCTTGAACGGATCTCAGTGCTACACTTTAGACCCTAATTAAATTTAATTTAAAAGTAAGAATAATAAAAACAAGAATTCTATTGTTTTAAATCATCTTCAAAATCACTGCTGACCAACATAGTGAAATTAATTTTTTCCCCCAAATTTCTGCATGAACTTATATGGGTCCCCTTACGACCCGTGGACTGATAGCTCAGAAGAACGAAACGTACCCTGATTTTACCACGGTTAGGAGCAAACAATACTAATGTAGTGCTGTCGACGCGCCATTAAGCTTCATAGCCCCGTACTGCTTTAAAACACTGCGTATTGGTTTTAAAACATGTTTCCAAACAGATATCGAAGCCCTAAATTGGTGACACAAACGGTACTTTTCGTAACCCAGCAAGAACATGACCAAGTTAATGGGAAACACGGTACTTCCAAACGGCGGCTTTATCACCTTGGGTTACAGTTATACTGGAGGTGTCCGACTCCAGGAACTTAACGAGGTTTTTTCAAAGCTGGTGAGGTCTGTACACGACGAGTTTACGGATCTACATTTTTCAGCCATACCGCAGTTGTTTCTTTCCCAACCTTAAGTCTGAGCTTGAGTAGGGGTCTCGTCTTGAGCAAGGGTTTGGTACCACAGTCGAGGATATTTGTTTGCTCAAGCACCGACTTGAAAGCCATTGCTTGAGCACAGACTTGAGCTTTTTCGGCCGTACCACAGTTGCCTTTTCCGAACCTTAAGTGTGACCTTGAGAAGAGTCACTTCTTGAAAAAGGGTGTGGTACCACAGTCAATGATATTTGTTTGGGGGCGTCGGACGAACGTCTGACTGGAAAATCGTCTAATGGGATAATTGTCTAAAATCTGCCTAAATAAAAAATCTGGAAAAGCATCTAAACGGAATATCGTATAATGGATAATAATTGTATAATGGATAAACGTCTAACTGGATTAACGTCTAACTGCGGTTTCTGATGTTATATGTATAGCCGCAGCGAGCGCGATAGCGCGAGCGAGGCAGGGATATTAGACGATTTTCCATTATACGAATTTCCAGTTAGACGCTTTTCCATTATACGAATTTCCTGTTAGATGATATTCCGTTATACTGTTTTCCGTTATACGTTCTTCCAATTATGCGATTTTCCAGTTAGACGATTATCCCTCGACCCGTTTCAAATCAGTGCTTGAGCAAACAAATATCCTCGACTGTGGTACCACACCCTTTTTCAAGAAGTGACTCTTCTCAAGGTCAGACTTAAGGTTCGGAAAAGGCAACTGTGGTAAGGCCGAAAATGCTCATGTATGTGCTCAAGCAATGGCTTTCAAGTACATAACATAACATAACATAACATAACATAACATAACATAACATAACATATAACATAACATAACATATAACATATAACGTATAACATATAACATATATGCATATATACATATATATATACATATATACAAATATACATAAACATATATATATATACATATATGTACATATATATACATATATACATATAACATATATATATATATATATATATATGTTATATATATGTTATATATATAAAACATAAACATATAACCCATTGCTTGAGCACAGACCTGAGCTTTTTCGGCCGTACCACAGTTGCCTTTTCCGAACCTTAAGTCTGACCTTGAGAAGGGTCATTTCTTGAACAAGGGTGTGGTACCACAGTCGAGGATATTTGTTTGCTCAAGCACTGACTTGAAATCGATGGCTTAAGCACAGACTTGAGCACATGTTTGCCTCCACTGTGTTGCTCTTCGGCACTGACTTGAGACTCGACAAGTCGAACGTCAAGTCACGTCCGGGGTAGACTTGAACAGGCGATTGTTGTCGATGGACGCATTTCCGCTAGACAAACGTCTGGAGCAAATGAACCAGGGACGTTCATACGGGGGGGGGGGTTCTATCTAGCTCGTGCCCTCATGGGAAAGTGCCCCTTTTCTGAAAGAAAATCGCCGACATTCGATGGAGCGGTGATGTAAAAGAGCCCAAAAAAAGTAAACGAAAAAGGGCAATAACGGCTACGAAAGTGGTGCAAAGAGGGGCAGAAATGGTTAGCGCCGGTGCACAAATGCGGTCGCCGCGGCGGTACCGCATTTGCGGTTTGGTTTACGTGCCATCTGTTGGATACTGCACACGTACCTGCGTCAACGTTGCTTTATACCGCCTGCCGCTCGCCCGCCGCTCGTGCTGTCGTTTTGCACCGCAATTCCCCCCGTCAACGCAGCGGTACCGCAGCGTTAAAAAAAACCCAATTGCGCCTCTGAGTACCTTGGATGACTTGAGGGGTGCACACGTCCGCCATCTACCGCAAAAGCGTTACCGAAAATGGCGTCCAATTTGGAAGAAATAGACATGGAATTGTTTATTGGGGGAGTAAAGAACTCCTGCAATATGAAATGTTGCTGCAGAAATGATTGAAGACTCATTGGGAAGTAATTAAATAACTTATCCGAACTTTTTAGTTAATCTGCAAAGGATGTATAACATTTTCCCCTGGTACGTCTTAAATTAGTATATCAATGTACCAAATTCGTCGCATTGGTTTTAAAATATATTTTTTTGTTCACGAGGTAGGCGAAAAAAGCAACATCGTCTCATTGTGGTTTCAAACTATAGTTTTTTGTACACGAGGTTAGGGAACCGAACGCGCACATACGTCACCGAAGAGGCACCGCAGCATCAACGCGCGTTAATAAAACGCACGTGTGCATTGATTGGTGACCGCAGCGGCGCCGCAGCGTCCAAAAAACGCACGTGTGTACCGGCGCTTAAAGTCCCAAATGAGGGGCAAGAGGGCTATAGTCAGGTTAAAACACCAAAGAAAATAAGTCCTCAGAAAAACGTAAGTTGCCCCTGCCTTCTCGGGTGCTTTTGCACGTCCCTGAGGGAACTATTCCGTAGTCGTGCAGTGATAAAATTAAGTTTCAGTTTATTAATAGAGCCTAGAGTATGGAAGCCAAGCGCTCTATCTAAGGACTTAAAAAATAACCACACCTAAAAATGGGACACACAGACACAATGAAGATTGTTCATCTTTCCTCATGTAACAAGGAAATTGTGCCGATACAAATCCCGTGTCCTTGATTGTGGTATTATTATGTAAACTAATCTCCCCTAGTTTGTTGCATGGGTTTTGTTTTGTATTTAGAAAGAAAATTAAACGCGCACCTAAAGATCATAACATGAAATAAAGCCAGAAAATTGCACATAAATAACTCGAGACCATTATAAAGTGATAAAAGTTAAAAGGTAAAGTAAAAAAAAAAAGTATGGATGAAGAGGGAAAAACAAAACCTATCTTCATCTGGGTAAGCTGGCTAGGGTAAGTAAAGGGTGGGTCAGAACCATATGTAACATAACCGGGGGGTGGGGGGAAAAAACAATTGCAAACAAACATGTAGGCATCAACACAACTCGTACGTGAGTTGCTACATGCTTGTTTTTACTTGTCTCTCCCCGTATCGTTGCGTACGGTTCTAATCCGATCTTTCCTTTCGCTAACCTGGTTTTGTCGTGGTTTTCCCTGGTACTGTAGTGACAGTGTTTATTTACGTAAACTTTTTGGGATTTATTTCATGTATGTTATTATTTTGTTATGTTATATTGTATTGTTTCGTCGTTAACATGGGCCAGTTCGTTTGTTTGGACTCAGCAATATGTTTGTGCTGCTTTTCGAAGTGCGAATGACCCGTTCATGACTCGTTACTAAACAAATGCACGTGGTTTGGCATTGACGGCGCATGCGCTGATATCGTTACTCCAAGAGGAATATTCGGTAATCGGTAGCGATATCCACGAGTGATTGCTCGCTAAACCACAAGCCTTGCTTGGGAAGACCGACTTAGCTAAGTCGCCCTTCGTTTGTCGGTCTCTTGCTTAAGTTCAAACTTCAACTGTCGTCATGCTTGACTAAGTCCGAGCTTGAGATTCCAAAAGGTGACAACTGTGGTACGGCCGTATGTGTACGAGCAGTAGCGTGCACAGGCGGGGGTAATGCCACTGCCCTTTTCGCTTGAAAGTGGGCAGGAAAAAAAAAGCTAAGAAAAGGGAAGGGAAGGCGTCAAAAAGTGTGAAAAGCATAAAAAAAAAAAAAAAAAATACTACCAGAGGAAAACTTATTGTGCCCCTTTGCTGAAGGCTGTTCCTATACTTTGTTCCACATTATGCTTTCAGAAAACTGACTATATGACGCCACGTTTTCTTCCACTAAGAGTGCAAAAAATCCGTAAACATCCCATTCGTTAACTCTAACAGTAACTTTGTTGAGTGTACAAATGTGATATCCACATGTTTTGCACTCTAAGTGCAAGGAAACGAGTCGTCATCCAGTCAGTTTTCTGAAAACATAATGTGGAACAAACTATACCCTTTGGCGGACTGTACATGGGTGTACGGGTCGTTGGCAGCACTGGGGCGTCAGATTCGATAGGCGTCCTGGTCTAAGCTGTATACTCTGCAGGCTTCTTACAGATCTGGGTTCGATCCCGGTGAAGGGAAGTGTATATGTACGGGTTTTTCTCCGGTTGTTTCCCGTTCGTTGCACGAGTGTTTCCTCCGGGTACTCCGGTTTCCTCCCACATGCGGCAAAAAAACAACTGTCATATCATGCTCTGGTATCTTTCACATGACAACTGCCGCTTGGCCCTGAATTAAAAAGCTATAAGCTTATTGGCCGGCACCTTCTGTTAAATTAAACGCTACTGTATGGAATTTTTTGTCGGGATGTGATATGGCATCCTGGACATGCTGTTTACTCCGCCTCAGCATCACCTCGATATACTTTTCGATAAGCACACTTACCAAAGTCAATCTCGGTTGCGTAACCGTCTGGCTTCAACCCCGCACGTCCCCGGTGCAAAGTACACCGGTCTTTAGCCCTGGGATGCAAGCAGACAAGTTGCGGGAACACGTGTCCGTCATCCCGCGTGCTGTTGCCTCTGGGGGTCACCATCTTCTGGGGCCGTCAATCTAGCCGTCTGGCTTCAACCATGCACTTCCCCAGTGCAAGGGACACCAGCACCCAAATTGCGGGAAGACGTCCCGCAGGCTATTGCAGCAAACTTCTTCAACACCTACACAGACCTTCAAGTTCGCCAACGGCAAACCATTCGTCCTAGACCCTTCAAACTCGGTGGGCGCCTAGCTGGCCTTACCCCCAGGACGTCCAAAAAAATTCAGACCCACAGCCCTAGTAGAAGGAGCGCTATTAAATAAACCGGCTTTGAGTGTAGGCCTATATAGGCCTATATAGGCCTAAATACTTCGACCGTCAATAGCGGACGAAGGAAACGAGCTACGACCCTGGGGATAGGCTAGATCGCTTTAGGAGGACGAAATACCCCTGGCTACCAAGTTTCATACCTAAAACACGAGTGGTTATGGAGAAACAGCAAACCTGTGGTTAGGTGAGGTTAGGTTAGGTTAGTGGGACTTAGCCATTTTTTTGAAGTTCAAATGGTGACGGTTAACATCCGTCCTAACGGGGTTTCCTTCGAATAGCTCGGCTCACAGAGGTCTCAGGGACTTGTGGTTGGGCTTAAAATGTGCGTACGGACGAGGGCTACCCTCACACCGAGTTTCATCAAGTTTACACGACCCGTTTTTGAGCCCCGACACTTTAACCGATTTTTTGTACCTTCCGTAATGCTACGAAAAGAGCCTTTGGGGTGACCAGCAAGACAGGGTTGGGGCCACGGAGCCCATCTGCTGGGGCCGTCCATCTCGCATCGTCCCCCGGGCGCATGCCGCTTTTGGCGGCGATCCGACCACTTTTCATTTTTCCTGCGTTAGCAACGCTGGTTACGCGTCTTTAGACGTGATACCAGCGTTGCTAACGCAGAGCAGGGTTATTTTCGAATAGCTCGGCTCACAGAGGTCTCACGACCTTGTGGTTAGGCTTAAAATGTGCGCACGGACGAGGGCTAGCTTCACACCGAGTTTCATAATGTTTAGACGGCCAGTTTTTGAGCCCCATCAGTTTAACCGCGCGCTACCTACCACAATGCTAATGGTGACGGTTAACATCCGTCCTGGCTGGTTTCGAGTGTAAGCGGGAGAAGCCACCCGAGGGGCAGCAAGCGTTTTTTTACGTGGTCGCAGGGTTTTTTTTCGAATAGCTCGAAAACTATTCGTCCGATTTTGATGGGGTTAGGCTTGTTAGATCGGCCATGAAAAGACCTATCTACCTTCCAAAATTCAGACCTCTAGCACTTCTGGTTCGCGATTTGACCTGCATTAGCAACGCTAGGTGCACTTCCACATAGTATATAGGGACAGTAGTCTCACTGTAGCTCTGGCTGTACTAGCTGTAGTGGCTGTTCTAGCTGGCCGATCAAAGTGCGACTCTGTCCTGTGTCTCCCCGAGAGTGTAGGGATGCCTTCGGCATGCCTTGGACGATCTTCCCTGGTGGTTCATTTGCCTCGGTTAGCAACGCTAGGTGCACCTGGAAACGTCGCGCGGCCGAGCCTGGTTTTGCAACCGATCAGAGCACGATTTGTTCAGGGCTTTGGCTACTCCATGCCGCAAAACCGCACTCTGGCACGGGTAAGAGAATCTCGTTTTCGTTAGTAAGAATCCCCTTCTTCTGCGTTAGCAACGCTGATGTAGGGGTCCAAATCTTACATATGGAGGGCAACTCGAGGCGACCGAAAAGCCACGGTACGCCAAATACATCTCGAACCTTGGGTTATTGAAGTAGACATGTGGTATGAAAGGGCTTTTGGCAGAATGAGTGCATGTTTGGCCGGAGGAATGACTGATCTTCGGCAGATGATGGGAAAAGAAGGCGCCAGGTCGCATTTTAGCCGAAGGCATGGACCTAGAGTACCGCCACATGGGAAAGGCTCCACGCACGGCCAAGGCATGAGGCGTCCGTGGCTTTGAGGCTGAATGCTCGCATTTTAGCCGAAGGAGTGCCAGACCTTGGGCAGATGATGGGAAAAGAAGGTGCCAGGTCGCATTTTAGCCGAAGGAGTGCTAGATCTTCGGCAGCTGATGGGAAAAGAAGGCGCCTGGTCATATTTTAGCCGAAGGCATGGACCTAGAGTACCGCCACATGGGAAAGGCTTCACGCTCGGCCGAGAGATGAGGCGGCTGTGGCTTTCGAGGTTGAATGCTTGCTTTTTAGCCGAAGGAGTCCCAAAACTTCGGCAGGTGATGGGAAAAGAAGGTGCCAAGTCGCATTTTAGCTAAAGTCCATGCCGCAAATGGTCAGGAGACGAGAGCTGATCACGGCCCGAAGGTAGGCTGGCAACCAAAGGCGAGAATGCTTGCACGCAATGCCGCTCCTTGGTGCCGAAGTTAGTGAAGTTGTATCCGCAACAAAACGCCCTTTGGTGTCGGGGCTGAGAGCTAGCAACAGGTGTGTCGATGGCATCAAATGGCTTGCGGGTAGTTTCCAAAGAATCGAGGTAATTTGTCTGAGGACACACTGGAGAAATGAACTGTTCCTGTGGTTGTCAAAGATTTTTCGGTTAGCAACGCTAGGTGCACTCCCAAACCTCGCAGGGCCGAGCCTGGTTTTGCAACCGATCAGAGCAGGATTTGTTCAGGGCTTTGGCTACTCCATGCCGCGAAACCGCACTTTGGCACGGGGTAGAGAATCTCGTTTTCGTTAGTAAGAATCCCCTTCTTTTGCGTTAGCAACGCTGATGTAGGGGTCCAAATCTTACATATGGAGGGCAACTCGAGGCGACCGAAAAGCCACGGTACGCCAAATACATCTCGGACCTTGGGTTATTGAAGTAGACATGTGGTATGAAAGGGCTTTTGGCAGAATGAGTGCATGTTTGGCCGGAGGAATGCCTGATCTTCGGCAGATGATGGGAAAAGAAGGCGCCAAGTTGCATTTTACCCAATGGCCATGCCGCAAATGGTCTGGAGACGAGAACCGATCATAGCCCGAAGGTAGGCTGGCAACCAAAGGCGTGAATGCTTGCACGCAATGCCGCTCCTCGGTGCCGAAGGTATGAATACTTATCCGCAACAAATCCCCCTTTGGTGTCGGCTAAGTCCAAGAAGTGGTGATGAATTGAGCTGATTGAACAGCAGGGTCAGAAGGCGAGCCTGATGAGTGAGAGTGCCCGATGATTCAAAGTATGAGGGCATGAATTTCTATCGGCCCAGCCCTACCGTAATCTTGCTCCGTCGGTCTTCGGGCCATGGGCGGGTAGGCAAGGGTAGCATGCTGAGCAAGCGACAGGACGGAGGTGAGCTCTGATGAGTGAAAGTGCTCGATGATTCAAAGTATGAGGGCATGAATGAAGTGAGGAAAGAGAAAGCCCAGAGAGAAACAACTAGAACGGGTAATGGTCTGCTTTGCCGGTCTTTGTGTGATGTACCCTTCGGCTTATTTTCACATTTTGTCCGGTAGGCAGACTGACACCTTCAGACTTTCCAGCGCTGATAGAGATCGGCCCCTCGTGGTTACGTGATCTTGATGTGCACTAAATGAAAGTCGGTAGAAGCGAGGTGTGGTTTGAAAGCAGTAGAAGCGAGGCTTGGTGATTCCTGACACGTTCAGTGAGAAGCGAGTGACTTGATGGTCCCGGCACATTCAGTCTTTCCAGCACCGATAGAGATCGGCCCTTCGTGGTTACGTGATCTTGAGGTGCACTAAATGAAAGCAGTGTTTGGGAACATCGGCCATGTCCTTGGCGTCAGTCTTTCCAGCACCGATAGAAATCGGCCCTTCGTGGTTACGTGATCTTGATGTGCACTAAATGAAAGCAGTCCATGTGCTTGGCGGTCTTATTTGGGTGAAACTGGGAGTCCACATTGCTTTTGCCTCGGTCTTAGGTTTAAATAACGACTCTGATCAGGTCGGAACCTTACTCTTACGACCGATGTTCTTGTGATCTGGAGCCCTAAGTAGTCCAAATGACTCGCGCTCACGAACGGAGATGGAGGAAGATTACTTCTCAACACCAAGTTTAGCCACATGCTAACAAACTATGCCAACTTCAACCGTGAAGGTTCAGACCCACACTCGGTGAGAGATACAGAGCATTGAAAAGTGGGCCGAAGGAATGCCATTTTCGAACGATAAATGGAGGTGGAAAACGTTGGCGGCCGAAGGAATGGGGAGAGCAGGTTGGTGCGTCCAAAACAAACGGATGTGCTATTCTCCCATGCCAAGAAAACCTGCTGAGAGTCGAGGGTTCTGTTTAGCCGTGCAGACCCGCCGAATCGCTCTCAACCACCTCGGTGTCCTAATTTAAGGAGTACTGGGGTGGCAACGGTTACTGACTTGCTTTCTGCGGTCTGAGTGCTCTACGTCTTCTTCGGATGGTTCGGGGGCACGAAGGACGGGTTAGCTGCTACGATGACGGAGTGTGTTTACTTTTTCGGCTAGGGCACACGAAGTCGGCTAGCATCATCAGTCTGTGTTTACGTCTTGTTCGCATGGTTCGGGCACATGACTGGTGGTGTAGGCAGGTCAGGCCAGATCGGGTACTTTAAAGGAAGGAGTCCCTGGGTTCGCCTAAATTCCATCTTCTACGTACACTTTGGTACTCGATGAATTCTCCGGAGGAAAGGCAGCATGTCTTTTTATTTATTGCTTGCTGGAACTCCCGGGAACCCCGAAAGCAACGCCGGGGGTTAATATAAATTGCGTTCTTCCCTACCACAGAGGGATAAATGCGCTGTGGCGCCAATTACGGCATCGAGCAGTGTCCCGCACATTGCCGATGGCATGCACTAAGGAAGGGCGGCTGTCTCGTGCAGCTGTGTTCCTGACCGCGCTTCGGCGCAGCGTGCCTGAACCCATAAGTGATGGGATTGAGAGAGTTCTGTAAGATGATTTGGTTCTGTGATACCGTGTGACTGCACGTACGAAATAAACGAAAGTAAGATGGGCAAGTAGAGCTTGAAAGCTGAATGGAAAGCGGGGTTCTGCCAAAGTGGTGAGGGCAAACCTGGAGAAAAAATGAAAAAAACCACAAATGCGCTCGGTACGAGAGACACCGCCCGTCCTCGTGACCGAAAGGAGCGTGACACAAAAGGACGATATTCAGAATTTGCTTGAGACTTACCTGCTGCTTTGTTGATCTTGCTGTGCGATGTCGCCGGAAGGTGTTAGCACTTGGGTGCCGGAGGCATGACATTTCGGGGAATGGTAGCTGTTGACGAGCTTTGAGCTTGGAAGCAGCATTGCCGTGACCTGAGTTGGGAGTCTCGGCTCTTGTGCTATAGATCCTTGGGCGGGCCTTTGATCCTTTGGCTTCGGCCTTAGAGGTTGGGTGTGTCGTGCAC
>JAHWFP010155736.1:0-13112 GCA_023313725.1 Lithobius niger
CTATTTCCTTGAGGCCCGAAGAAGATAGCAGCCCAAGCTATCGAAAATTCGCAGGACAAAGCTGTTGTTTTGATTGTGAAAGTGTGCGGTAATTTTTTCCGGATTTTTTCCGAGTTTTGTTGCCATTATGGCGTTTCACAGTACGAAAATTAACGATGTTTTTAAAGATGCATGACTATGAAATTGATAAGACAAAACTTCTTGACAGGTTTGTACAAACTAAAGAGTCTGTGCAATCCCAGTTTCGTTCCCTAGAAAAATTGCCGGAGCAATTATTTCACGATTATGCTTTCAATCTGGAAACCTTGTTTTCCCGTTGGGTCTCACTAGCTAAAGTAAACAAAAGCTATGACCAACTAGTGAATTTAATTTTACTAGAACAGTTCACGAAAGCCTGCCCAATTGCGCTCCGCAAATGGCTTCCCGATCAAATTAAAATTGGGACGATGGCCGAGGCAGCAAAACTTTGTGACGAGTTTACAACTCGCAATAAACAAATCTCTGCAGATTTTTCTAGCAAAAGTGGCAAAGTGCAAGCTAGCACTCATTCAGGTAGTCAAGCTTCTACAGCTTCCTCCAACTCTAGAGATGGTAAACAAAACCATAATTCCTTAGCTAACCCGGTTGGGACTAAGAATAATGACAGTGACAGCGTAACTAGCCTAGAGGCTAACGCTGATAGTAGCGACAGTGTAAAATCTAACTTTAGTAAACCTAACGGTAGATCGTGCTATGAATGCGGATCGTTTTTGCACCTGCTTAATCGAAGCCCCAAACTTAACCAAAACCCCCCAGAGCAAGCTAATGCATGTTTTCTTGTAGGTAAAAATGCCAGGGAAATTTTACAGTCTAGTACCGTAAATGGTTTCGTAGGCCAACGTAAGATTAAAATTCTTTGCGATTCCGGCAGTTGTGTAAATGTTTTCAGCTCTAAGTTGGCCAGAAATTGGCCACGTTTAAAACAAACAGTCAGGTGCCAGACTATTTTAAACAGTGATATTGTAGTATTACCGCAGGTTAACTTACATTTAAAATTAACTGACGGTACAGTGTTAAAAACAGTAGCTTGTGTCTCGTCAGCAGCCAGTTCTATTTTCGAAATCGTACTGGGCGTAAACGGAATTAATGCATTAAACCTTTTGCGCGAGCCGAAGCACAAGCCACGTGAACCTGCCCTCGACCCCGATCATGTGGCAACGCCCCTGACCAAGTCTGATAAAGCAGACAAAGGCAAGAGCCAATCCAAGAAACGTTCACGCAAACGTAAACAAACCCAGGCCCGTAGCCACGGGAGTGACCCCCCATATCCTGAGGGATTGGTCAAGACACCAGTGCCCTCACAGCGACAACCTATCGTCGTTCAGCCCTCACAGGCAAAACTTTTATATGAGAAGAAACTCATTAAAAATTCCGTTAGACAGCGTCGTGTACCACAGCAGCAAATGGAAACTGACCACGCCCCAACAATTCACGATTGGCTACAGCGTCGTCATGGTATTAAGGTAAAATTAAAACACAGCTCTTCAGATGGCGATGTAAGCAACAGTTTGTCCATGTCCGGAAAAACGGAATTTAGTGAAACCAGCTTCACGAGTTGGCTTGTTGCAAGGAGCAAATCACAACCTAACCTAATGTTAGACACTTGTAAAAATATGCAACCCACGATCGGCAGAAAACGTACTTCTGTTGAATGTTTTAATTTTTACCCCGAATTTGGTAAAATCAGTTTGCCTAAATTTGATCTAAGTTAAGTGTAGTTTTTTTCAGTTTATGAGTATGTAAAACCTTGTATTAGGTCTCCCTACTGAACAAGTAAACATGCTAGTTTTTTTTTCTGATCCTCTTTAAAATTAGGACCAATGTTTTAGTGTGAACTCTATGTCAGTCTAGGGTGGAAATGAAGGCCTAATTATGGCTCTAGTACTGAATAGGTGTTTCCAGTAAAATGAAGGTTGTTAAACCTAACCTAACGTAGTTATTTTTCTCTAAACAAGAGATTTTTTTTTGCAATTAAAAACGAAAACCTAAACCCAGTGTTTTCCCTTGCTAGCTTATTTTAAATAATGAGTTGTAGTCCAATACAAGCGTGGCTCCATCTAGGAGCAACTAAAACCTAAATAGTGTACATGTTGAAATTTTGATTTTAAACTTCAGAGACTGTATAAACCTGGAAAGAAACATGTCAATGCCGACACACTTAGCCGGTATTTTGTTTAAACAGTAAAGTTGTTCAAACATTTTTGTTTTCAGTAAAAATTGACTGAAAATGAAATTTGTGTCTCTATTTTTGACATTTTGGTCTGTTGGAAGCTCATCCTTAAGCAACTTCCAGTTAATCCCCGTTTTGGACTTCACACCTAAATTTTAAGTGCCAATGATTGCTCTTTTTGTCATTGTCAACGCCTTCCTCTGTGGAAGGATAATTACAGAGATTGTACGACACGTTTAAAAATATTCATTAGGAGTATTCTACGGGGGTTGCAACTTGTTCCCGGTTGGCCCTTCTTTAAGTTTTATACGAAATGGTTTTCTTTATAAAAAAAACTATCAGTCTACCCCTGGGAGATAAAGGATAGCCCTGTTTAGAAGGTTGTTGCGTTTTTATCCACAAACCTCCCAGTGTTGTATTTTTATGTACAAGTTGTTTGGTAACCTTAAACCATTCTAGTGGTATTAGTTACTGTTAAATAGAGCCGGTGTTCTACCACGTGTTCATAGAATATTCTCTTCTAACCGCTATCGTAGCCTAGGTTGAGGGTGGACGGCGAGGTGTTTTCGGTAGTTTCACAGCTAAAAAAAATCTACAATTTGACATAATCCGGACTCGTGAGAACGATTAAGTGGCGGGACGCCTCATTTGACAGTATTCTTTTACAACAAAATTAACTTTGTATTTCTAGTGTGTTTCTTGATATTTGTTTCTCGATTTTCCTGCACAGAAGCAGCGCGGACAGTATTTAGTTAGTGGTTGCAAAAAACAGTGCTCTTTATTTATGTAATTTTAACTTTGCTTCAAGATTAATTAAGCCACAAAAAACGTTAGTCCCCCAAAAATATAAAAAGGCGATTTTAATTTTTGCAAAACCAGTGTTCCTTTTAACTATGTAGATCCTGGGATAGGACAAAGTATCCCCTGGAGGTGTATTTCCTCAAACTGGAGATGTATTTCTCAATCAGATGCAGTTATACAGTGTATTTTTGCAATTTAAATTACAATGCTTGGCAGTTCAAGTTTTTGCATATCTTGTGTGCACTAACCCATTCTGTTCTAGCTTCTATTATGAAGTTCACCAAGAACCCCAAATAGAATCTCCTTGGTGGGGAGCTGTAAAGAAGGCCCGTTCTTCACTAGTTTTGAGAGGATACCTCAACTCAAACCATCAAAAACCTGAGGGAAACTTCGTTTACGGCAACGAACAATTTTTTTTTCTCGGCGCCTCGGCCGTGAAAAACCCCAAATTTCCAACGCCTGTATCTTCCAAGAAAATGGACCAATCCGTCTCATCTAAACAGCTCTTAATAGCCACGAACTTTATCTGTTTTCCCCCGCAAACAGAACACGAAAATTCCTTCTAGACCTTTCACAGCATTAATTTGAAAAACGCACGAAACCGATGCCTTAAAATCACCGTAGCGCACGAGACGCCATTTTCGCAACTTGTAAAAATTGTATTTGTTTTTATTTTTGCACTTAGGCATAAAGCCGAAAACATTAGCTTAGTGTTTGATAGAAGGTACCTATTCTCATTTGATGTACAGACATATTTTGTTTGATATTTCTTAAGTTTATTTACGGTGACGATCTTGAATACTTTTGAGAAATTTCCAACTGCCAAAAACCAATTATCGGCGGCTGCAAATAATGATTGAAACTATTTAAATGCGTTTTAGCATCTTGCTGGTACTTTTAAACTTTGCTTATATAAAATATTTAACGTAATCTTTTGCCATCACCACTACCGGAGCTTAGGCAACATTTTATTTACGAATTTTCCCGGACACGTTTTGTGTACTTGTTTGTTCCTAGTAAAACCGACTTGGCTATCGATTTCCCAAAGTAAACCTGGCATCCCAACGTTAATAACCGAATTTATTGAGATCATTCCTTCAATAATCGCGATGCCCAACATCGTGGTTAACTAAGAAAACAATCCGTAGTAATTAAAGGCCTTATTCACGTTCCAAACTCTACCGGCCTTTCTCTACCACGCAGTCAATAATTGTTCCTTCAAACGGCGCCAAGCGAAAAATCCTTTGCGCTGCCGACCTTTCTATTGTTCTCAAGGCCCTCAGCCAACCAGACCTCGCAGCTCTCCTGGTCGTCCGCGCGAACTTCCGGTAATGAGTATATAACCCCAGCCCCAGGAGGCAATCGATAGCACACGCTCAGCAGATCTCAAAGCCAGAGGTAGCTACGCCAGTCCGTCTAGGAGATGTCCCGTCCGAATGTTGCCATGCCGGGCAAAGGTAGTGGTTCGTAAGTAAACTAGTATTGACTTAGAAAATTTAACTTTTGGAAACCCCATTCAAAATTTATAGTTCTAAACTTAATATCTAACGTTAAGCTTTGAGAATTTATGGAGGTGGTACCATGATCGGCATTAATGACCGCCCCCACCCCATAACGTCAGGGTTCACGGTCCCTTTCTAAAAACCAGCGTTTTTCCCATGTTTCTAGTATGAATTTACTCAAACACTAAATAGATCACTTAAACCAATTAGGTTTGCAGAAGCAGAGACTTCGACGGCTAGTTGCCCAAACTCATGTAAGTGTTTTCGTTGATTGGCAGAGTTTTTGTTAACTTAAAGTGACAAATTCTAAATGGCAGATTTGATTCTAAGTCGCACTTAGAAAACATAGTCTGGTAGTATTTCGTGTAATTCCCGCGGTTTACACTTAATAACAGGTTCTTGCGAGTTCCTAGCAGAACTTTTTCTTGTCGAAATTGTTATTCTTTGCACATAACATGTAAAGGTCGAAACTGAATTTAATGTAAATTCTTGTCAGATTTAATGTAAATCTCGTGTTGCTTTAATTTAAAAGCGTTCTTGTTGATGCTAGTTGAAATGTAAATACTTGCTTTTTATATTTGCCTGTCCTTTAATAAACCAAGAGTTTGTGAAACGTCAGTTGTTTACTAGTACGATTAATTGCTAGACTTAATTAATTAAGAAAACCATTTATTACTTAAAGTCAGGACTGCAATTAACCACCAACCTGGTGGCAGCGAATACCCCCCTTTAAAGTTGACTAGTTAGCCTACAGTTAGGACCAATGACTCTCTGTTACCCATACTGGGCCAGTAGTACATGTGTGCTGTTTCCTGAAAAGTAAAAACCGCCACCGCAACTAGTAATTTAAAGGTAAAAACCATCTTGATGTCGGCGAGGCTACAAGCACCTCTACAGTCGTAGCTTCGGCCGCTACACATCCGTATTTTATATGCCTAAGTGTTTTTTACTGCTTATCTGTTATTTTTTTCTTGTCAATAAAAACAACAACAACAACAATATTGTAATCTCATTAAAATAAATGTGATAAGCGTCGGGGCCTTTTTAATACTTACGTTTTAAGCTACAAAAATTGAAAAATCGGTTGACTGGTTCAATCTCTAGGTCAGAGCAAAAGTCCCAACAAGAACACGAGCAACAAGAATATTGTACCACATAAAAAAAAAACCGCTCAAAAAGCCTGGTCCTTGTAAACAACTAATTTTTAAGCTATAAAAATTGAGAATCGGTTCATTGGGTCGATCTGTAGTTAAAAGCAACATTTCCCCATCAAGAAGAAGAACAACAACAAGAATATAGTAGTCACATTAAAATCATGTTCAAGTATTGGGCCTTGTTCATACCTACGTTTTAAAGTATAAAAGTTGAAAATCGGTGCACTGGTTCGATATCTAGGTGAAAGCAAAATTTCCGCATCCCAAGAATCCCTTAAAATTGAACAAGAATTAGGATTTTCTTTTGTTTCTAGTTGAGAGCAAAGTTCCCCAGCAAGAAGAACAACAACAGCAAGGATATTGTAGTTACATTAAAATAGCATTCAAAAATCTCTAGTCCTTAGATTCATACCTACGTTTTAAGCTATGAAATTGGAAAATTGGTTCGATGTCCTGGTGAAAGAAAAGAGTCCCAACAACAAGAGCAACAACAATAACTGGCCATGCTGTTGTCGCGTGCAGATTTGGAACTCTGCGCGTGACAAGATCGTTACCGATATTCAACCGAGCCCATCAGCCACCAAGGACACACAACCGAACTGCATCCACTTTTCTCCACGCCTGCCAAACTCAAGCTGGAAATTTGTGTGCGTGTTCAAACAATACATTTTCTCAATACACGCACGAACCGTAAAACTTCAAAAGAACTCACGTGGGACACCGATCCAAGTGATTATTAAAATATCGATCAGATAATATGAACACTCTCACGGGAGCGGCAGCGAAGGACTTTCATAATATACACCAGTGCCGCTCTGCGATTAACACTTATCCCAGCACAGCAGGTGAACAATAAAGAATTTTACAAACATTCAAAATTCAAAAAATTAGAAGAACTCAAGAGAAGAACGACACTAGTGTGAACACTAACTAATTTTGTGTAATTTTGTATTGCTATACCACGCACATCGACAACATGTCGAACCTCACAAAATAGTAAAGCTTAATTTTTCACCATAATAAAAGCATTAGAAAGTCAGTGAAAAAATGTGAATCTGTCACAAGCATGTGTGTTGTTTAAACGCAATTATTTTTTCAGCATGGTTAGTTCCAGGAGAATAACATTTCGTTCCATTTCCTTGTAACGACAAAAAATAGCGTCTTTTCGTAAACAGGAAAAAAGAAAAGAGCGACCAACGCGGAAACGCCCTGCCTGTGGGTTTATCCCCCTTATCCGGCCAAATCACGGAGGGGGGAGAAAGAAAGAAAAAAAAAAAGGAATAACTGACCGCATTCTTAAAGAACGAGAAAAAATACATTTCCGTGGTTGTCGTTATTTTTAGTAAACACTTCCCTATAAAATTCGGCCTTTCCTTCTAGTAAAGTACTGACCCCTGCAAAAAACGGAGTCAATACCTTTTCCTGTTCCCGACCTCAAATTGTAAACAATCTACGTCATTCTCCCCCATTTTTAAATAAGAAACGCCCCTTGTACCATTCACCTAGTTGCTGGACCCCTAATCACGTGATGATTTTTACCCTACATTTTAGACGAATCAAGGTACAAAAATTACTTGGCCACCTGGTTCGAATCACGAGCCCTCTCTCTGATATGTTCACATGTATGTCACTGGGCGGGGAATAATGAAATAAATATATATTGGTTTAAAACTTACCTTCAGGGCATCCAGCGGCCAAAGAGTTGAAACTCCATATATACTGGCACTTTTCAGTCAGTAATTGTCTATCACCATCGACCCTACAGCAACGTAGTCTTGGGTCTATCGCCAGCTTCCCGAAAGCAGATTGACTTTATTCCAAAGCTCGTGGAGAAGTCGGTCCACTAGGCTCTCTTTACTGTGTGAGACCCACTGTTTATCTCACAGTCAAACAGTATAGAGCAGCTACGATTGTTTAAAGTTTCAAAGTTAAAAGTGTGAGCAGATACTCCCGAACTTAAAGACGCCAGATCGACTCTTTGAGCCACGGAGGGACTCCGACTGAGAAAAACCATAGGAAACTGAAAGCCACTAAACTACCGTGTGACGGTAAGCGAAAAAACTTGTTTTTGCACTAAGGGTATAACTTGAACCATTCAGGACATTCTTTTGAGAAATTAACTGTTGAATCAACGTAAATTAAATTGGTAAAAGATTATTTACGGGTGATTCATGTCAATTGTAGGAAACTTAATGCAATTATAAACAAGGAGAGAGGAAGGTAAATTGTTTTGCAATTAAGTAAGGAATAATAGTCATACGTTTTGACTGAAGGAATAGTCTTTCTATAAAGCACGATATATTGCACATTAGCCATCCATAGCCCTAAACATGTTTGATGTCTGTTGTTAAATGAGTTGAATGATTACCTAACGAACTGTAAATTGAAGAACGAATTTTAAGACTGTAAATAATAAATAATTTTATTTTGTGTAAGGACTAGTTGTTTCTTTTGTGCTAATGATCTGGTAACACCTGTCCGAAAAACCCCATTGAGGACGCAGCAAAATAAGAGTCATTAGTTTAAAAGTGATTAATTGTTTGGTTTGAGTGATTAAGCATTGGTGCTTCACTCCCTGAATGAACTTCGCGAATGAGAGTGTGTTTCATTGTGGAATAACAACAAATAAATTTTCCTATTAAGAGTCTTGAAGACGACAGATAGGTGGCGCTGCGAATTTCACTATTGAAATAATAGCACATGTCTCGGCTAGCAAATAGCTACGCGACAGCTGGCAGCTGCGAACAGGATTACATTCCAGATCAGAAGCACATCAGGAAGTATTAACCTAGGCTAAAGAGCTAGGATGGTTAGGTCATAAAGTAACAAATTTTTGTAAACTGAATTTTTACCTAAAGGAAGGGTAATTTTGGTTTTGTTTTGGTACAATCCGGTTTTGACAGACGGTTTAACCAGTGTTAACTTAACGATATTTGGTAAAATTGCAACAGATACACGTTTGTACTCCTGTACGGATTGTTGATCAAGCAAAAGGCTTGCATTCAGGTAGTTACGATGCAGGCTTTGCATTTTGTTGAGTTTGAATTTTGGTACATTGATAAGTGATCAACATGGCAACTTTAGCACTTAGTGGGTTCTTCCAATTCGTGCCTAATTATTCAGGCGATGAGGATAAGATTGGTTTGGACGAATACTTTGAAAGTTTGGCTAACACTGCTACTTTGGCGGGCGCAACTTGGACAGATCCCGTACAGGTGACAGTATGTAAGTCGAAACTTCGTGGTGCGGCGGCGGCATACGTCCGTGACAGCCCCACTGTTAGGAAAGTAACCACATTGAAGGAAATGAAAGACTTGTTAAAATCGAGGTTTAGACCACCAGTGCCGTTGGCCCTCAAATTATCCGCATTTATGCTTATGCAACAAGGAGAGAAGGAGGGGGTGCACGAGTATGCCACCCGAGTGGAGAAACATGGGTGTGAAATAGAGGGAATGAATACAGCCGTGCAGGATGCGTTGATATTGGCACAATTTGTAAAATCGGTAAAGCCACCGATCAGACGTTTGCTTCTCTCCAAGGCACCCGCACTTATAACCGCGGCCTTGGCGGCAGCAATCATTGAGGAGGACGCCCTTAGTACGATGATCAGTAAAGGAGCTACAGGTTGAGACAGGTAAGGAAGGGAAGTGTGCGTTGAAGATACAATAGAAATGACCTTTTGATTAGAATGTGATAGGCATTCTAAGGCGGTAAGGAGCAGAGAAAGCTTGTTCTCTGAATCTTGGTGAACTTGGACCCAAGAACCGTACTCCAACTAAGATGGTGCTGTATTACATTCTGGATATGGAAGTATTAATTTTACTTTTCTAAGGCGGTAAGGGGCGAAGTAGGAGATTTCGAATCTTGGACACTTGGGACCAAGAACCGACCCCAGCCAAGCAGGAGACAGGAAAAACAACAGTTGGTATTGGAGTACTAGTTTACTTCATAAGGCGGTTATGGGCAAACTACTACTTAGTTAGTAATTAGTCTGAATCTGGGAAGGTTGACGACCCCGAACCGTACCCTAGTCAAAGAGGTTTCTCCCTGATAATAAAATTATTATCAATGATTTATCCTCCTGAGGATGTGTATTGAAGTTTCTATACACCATAGTTGGTGAATGAAGAGGCTAAGATAGCCTAAATAATGGATAAAAAATAAAAGCTGGTGTAGGAGACTTATTATAACACCTTACACAAGTTCTTTATTTATTGGAAATGGAAATGTTATGCAACAGTCAGGGAAGCTATACCGGTTATTCCCATGACTGAATAATATCGAATGCTTGGCAAGAAGGGTGATCAAAAAAGCAATGCCCCGAAAAAACAAGCAAGGATGGAAAAATAAATAAAGCCTAAATGCTTATCGAATAGGGTGATCATAAAAGCAATGCCCCGAAAACGAGTAAGTAGGCTAATGATGGAAAGTTGTATATATGGATTAAAGGTGCATGTTCAGCACTTGGGAGTGAAAAGGATTATGATTGTAGCATGTCACACTGCGATGCTGTAAGATGTTCATAAGTTTTGAGCCGATCCGTAATTTTGTCTGTTTAAACCTGTAAAACAGAAATCAGAAAGGTGCCATGCATTAGATTGCCGAATCCTATAAACATCTACCCGCAACAATTAGCAGATGCCAAACGGATCTGTTCAATCGGATGTCGATCAAGTACATTAGCGACCTCATTATGAACAATTAAGGCCACGTTAAAGAATAGTAGCCTAATCACAGTAGACATTGTTGCAGGGAAGGAAATTGTTGGAATGTAAATAAAGGCAATATGGTAAACAAGCCGTTCGGTTTTTCAGTACTATAACGATACTGAAGTAACTCGGACGAAGAAAATATGTAAATAAGGAAATAAAGGAGGCAATATGAGTCAAGACGAACATCACATCTTGCACTTGTACAAAAACGGTAAAAGTTGTGGCCGTGGTAACTAAGTTCTACCTTCATAACGGAAAGAAGGCTAACAAAACTGTAAATAGTGGGAAGGATTCCCTCCAGAGGTTGGATGGACTGTAAATATTCTTGTATTTTATTTGTGTGTCGTTGAGTCAGGAGAACAAGAGCCAAGTCGAGCGTTCTTGATTTCTGACATTATAAGGCAGTAAGGAGCAGAGAAGGTTGTTCTCTGAATCTTGGTGAACTTGGACCCAAGAACTGTACTCCACCCAAGTGGGAACTGAACTTCATCAGTAAAAGGAGGTAAAAAAGTTGTTTTGCCCTATGGAGGGATCAGATAATAATAAACCTATTATTACCAGATTTCCTCTCCAACATGTGTACTAAAAGCTACCAAGTACCTTAGGAAGCAATGATTATCAAATGAAGCGTACTACAAAAAAGAGGTTGAGGGGTTAATCTATAATCACCCTTCTACCTTTAGCCACGCACGATTAACCAGGGAAGGAAATTAGGCTGTTGGTAAAAGAAGCAAAAAAATGTTCCAAGCGTTGAATAGGATTTATTTTTTTCTATCACGCTAACACACTTAAGGTGGTAAGGAGCAGACTTTGATAAGCCTGAAGACACGACGGCCCAGCACCGTTCTCCAGTCAGATATTCAACAGTAAGCTACCAGAACTCCATTGTATATTAATCATGGAATTAAAACTTACAAAATTAGGCAAAGTATGAAGAAGGAATCGACAAATAGCCGGAGGCATTGAGCTACAAACCTTTATTTCACGCCATACACTTGCTATTTGCAACCACAAGGTAAAAAGGCAGATAATACCAGTAATCTGAATTTTTTGGTTATGCCGCTACCAAGGTACCGAACCTTTAACTTACGTACATAAAGACAGGCCAGTAAAGTTGTAAGCCTGGTGGAGGAGGGAAGAAAGCTTGGGGAGGGAAGCTGTCACGTATTGACCTTTCTCTCCGCTATCATTTCTATGATGGCTAAAGGGCATCCCAGAGCCTGTAAACTCTTGGATATACTCCAAACCCCAGTGTGATACTACGTTATAATTAAACTTAGTCGGCTTAACAGCAATTAATAAGTCGGACGATCGATATGTCAAGTAAGGTTAGTAAAAGGTAGACGGTTAACGATTAAGAAGGAAGAGACAGATGGTTAATGGAGTTAGTAAACAAAGAGGGTTAGCTGATAATTGGGATCTAGGGATTAAATATGGGATGTGAATGAATGAATAATTTTTTTTTTGGAAGAGCTGAGAAATAAGGAACGACAGGTTCTTGAACTCATCCGGAGGCAGTTTTCATGGCCAGGACGTGGCGTAGGAGGTTCTTTGTAGAGAAGAAGGGGATCGCCTTTGCCTAGTATGGAGCCTTTGTTGCGGAGGATACATGTAAGGAGTGCCGTTGATTGACCCAGGAGGCAGCGGGGCTTAGCGTCTCTGTCTCGTGAGGCAGATCCAAGGCCTGTCGATTGGCCACGGTTGATGACAGGGGCGCCCGGCATCTTAGTGGGCTTGACGGGAAGCAGTCTGGGAAAGTCTGTTCGACAGTCCGGATTCATCTGGCGTGTCGTCCGGGGACCTGATGTGGTTCTCGGCAGCAGGGGCGGGCGACAGAGGGTGTCGGGACGACAGTATGTCGTCCGACTTGCGCTTGGGTGCCGTAGCCGGGGGAGAAGAAGCGGCACGTCAGTGCCCTTCGTGGCTTGATGTGGACGTGACCCAGTCCGGGTACGGGCGTTGTGTACCGATGACGTGTAGGAAGGAGGTGGCATCGGGTTGACTTGCAGGTGACGGGCGGTGTTATGTCCGATATCCCGTACGACACTGAAGCTGAAGTCTGGGACAGTCTGCTCGACAGTCTTTAAGAGCTGCGAGGGACAGGGTGGATTCATCTGGGGTGTCGTCGGGGAACCTGATGCACTTCTCGGCAGCAGGGACGGGCGACAGAGGGTGACGCGACGACAGTGTGTCAACCGACTTGCGTTTGGGTGCCGAAGCCAGGGGAAAAGGAGCGGCACGCCTGTGCCCTTCGTGGGTATGGGCCTTGCGTACCGATGACGTGTAGGAAGGAGGCGGCATCGGATTGATTAGCGGGTGACGGACGGTGTCATGTACGGTTTCCCGTAAGACACTGCGGCTGACGCTGAGGCCTTTCCGGGAGGAATTGGGCGACAGGTCGAGCGGTGAGCTCCGGTTCGGAGAGTGGGCGAGTGTCGCATGGTGGAGGTTCCGTTTGGCGGCCCGGTGGAGTCCTTGGCGGCGTGAGGGTCGTGCTGGAGGGACGACAGGTTCAGCGGAGCGGGAGGCAGCGTGCGTTGGTCCGGGAGGAAGGAAGATTCAGGTGATGCGACAGTCGGAGCAGCTGTGACATCGGGTAGGTGTCGTACGGGCTGGGTCGTAAGCGGCGTGCAGCAGCAAGAGATGGATACCTCTTATGACTTGATTTTTCACTCAGGACGTGGTTTTTTTTTTTTTAATACCATGCTGAGACGAACAGTAGTTTGGACAGCAG
>JAHWFP010155736.1:13122-27929 GCA_023313725.1 Lithobius niger
TTTTTTTTTTAATACCATGCTGAGACGAACAGTAGTTTGGACAGCAGCTGGTGATTAGAATTTCACTTCAGATACGGGATCAGCCATGGACGAGACAAGTAAGGTCGAGACAAGCAGCAAGAGATGCAAACGCTTCCGTCTTGGTTCGTTCAAAACGTGGGTAATTTCTAACCACGAGTGAAACGAGCGGCCGTTGACACCAAAAGGCGACTTGATTTTCACTCGAGACGTGGGGCTATCCACGGTCGAGACAAGCAGCAAGGTCGAGACGAGTAGCAAGCGGTGTAAACGGCGTCCGTCTTGGTTCACTCAAACGTGGGTTCTAGCCACGAGTGAGACGAGCAGTAGTAACAGCGACAGGTGACTTGATTTTCACTCGAGACGAGGGGTTAGCCACGGTCGAGACAAGCAGCAAGAGGGGCAAACGGCTTCTGTCTTGGTTCCCTCAAAACGTGGGTTCTAGCCACGATTGAGACGAGCAGTAGTGGACAGCGGCAGGTGACTTAATTTTCACTCGAGACGTGGGGTTAGCCACAGTCGAGACAAGCAGCAAATGGTGTAAACGGCTTCCGTCTTGATTCACTCAAAACGTGGGTTTTAGCCACGATTGAGACGAGCAGAAGAGTCTTGAGTCTTGATCCCGTCGATAGCATCGACGAGGCGTGTGGTGGGCGGCGACAGGCCGCACGTTCTCCGCGCGACAGAGGCGAGTCGTTGGTTGTGTCGTTCGTCAGTGGCATCCGACATCTGAGTGGGCTTGAACGGGAAGCAGTTCGGGACCGTATGCTCGACAGTCTTTAAAAGAGCTGCGAGCGACAGGGTGGCTTCGTCAGGAATTGTGGTCCGGGAACCTGATGCGTTTCTCGGCAGTAGGTGCGGGCGACAGCAGGTGGTGCGACGACAGTGTGTCGTCCGGCTTGCGCTCGGGTGCCGAGGCTGGCGGGCGGGGCAAGCGACACGCCTGTGCCCTTCGTTGCTACAGGTGGATGCGACCCAGACCTGGGTGCGGGCCTTTCGTACCGATGATGTGCAGGAGGGAGGCGGCATCGGGTTGACTTGTAAGCGGCGGACAGTGTCATGTATGATTTCCCGTACGACACTGCGGCTGACGCTTAGGCCTATCCGGCAGGAGTTGGACGACAGGTCGAGAGGAGAGTTTCGGTCTGGAGAATGGGCGAGTGTCGCCCGGCGGAGGTTACGCTTGGCGGCCCGGTAGGAGTCTTTGGCGGCTTGAAGGTCTTGTCGAAGCGACGACAGATCCAGTGGGGCGAGGAGCGGCGAGCGCTGGCCCAGGAGGAGTGGAGAGTCAGGCGATGCGACATCAGGCATGGCATCGGCGGGTGTCGTGCGGGCGGACGAAGGGTGGGCCTCCAAAGCGTTGTCCATCTTCGGGAAGAATCCAATTTTCCAAACGACAGTCGGGGAACCGGGGAGCGAGGTGGCGTGGAGACACCTCTGGAGGAAAATGATTGCCGATGGCGTGCGCGCTGTCGCTTTTATGGGAAGGACCACGCCGCGCATGCGCGGTGGGATATGCAAGCAGGCGTCTACAAACCAGAAGAAACCTCCAGGGGAACTTCACATTTGAGGAATGTAATGCTAAAATTACCAGGTTAAGTTGTTTTGGCAATAAAGAAACCGGTGATCCGCTTCAAATGTTGATACCGGAAGAATTTCTATTAACTTCCGGCAAACTAGAAGTCGTATTAGTAAAACTGAACGGAGCCAGTTTGGAAGCCGAGTTTCCAGTTGAAGGGAAACCATATTGTTCACAAATTGATTATATCTTATGTTGGAAGGCCATTTATTTCCGACATTGCGTTCCATCACAATTTGTTATCCTAGGGTACATAATAGCAATTGCAGCAGTGGGAATAGTCGTATGGTATGTAAAGCTTATTCTAACGACAATATGGCAAGGATTGAGTTTGGTGTTCTCAATGCTACATTTAACACACTGGGGAGTAAGAAGAAGTGTTCGATGGTCACTTCTCTTAGGCTACCTTGTAAGAGACAAAATCAGGAGGACAGTAGTACGAACTCAGAGAGGCATTGAAGAAGCCGTACACGAAATTGGGAGACGACAGCAGATGGCTGGAATAATCGTGTTGATAGCAATTTTCATGGTTCTACCACTCACTCAAGCGCAGTGCAACGACCATAAAATGATTCAGAGTGCTGTTAGAGAATGCACCACAGATCAGCACGGTACTACATGCGAGATAAATCAGCAGATACAAGTAACCCTTACAAATCTACATTACGCAATTTGCTTATGGTTTCTAGATTCTTCTGAAAACAGTGTGTTCCAATTGAAATTGGAATTCAAGGAGGTTGAATGTAACTGGAACACCGAATTATTGTACTTCACTTTTCCGACCGAGTTGAGGGTACTAAGCCAGATAGCCTGCGGACAGAAGCACACCGCACTCTGCTGGAGAAGCTCGAAAAGAAAACTGAGCTGCAGATCATCTCAGCCGGAATTCAACTACTCCCAATTTGGAACCATGCAGTCATTTTGTAATTGGGGGGGGGGGGGGGAGAGTTCTTTCGTCTAGTCTTTGAAAGGGGTCATGAAGTGTTAGTCTCTGGCAAAGGGATGGAAGTTAGAGAAGATGTAAACAAACTAGAGGGGAAATTAAAGGTTAAGCTCCAATGGCACATTCATCATTGGAATATGATTCTTTCAATGTTTTTGGGAACATTTTATTATTTGTAATCAGCCTTGTTCTTTCTTTAAAAACTGTCACGGCACATTTTTCACATCTACTAATTAGAGTTGACTACAGATATCATCGATGGATAGCCTAAGAAGGAATACGAAATCTTCCCTCTTTTTTATACGTATTTCCTGGGGAATGAAAAGGAACAGAGTTTTGAATAGAGAGCTGGTCATGATTTTAGTCAGTCTCGTGGAAGGGGGGGGTTCGAAATTGAGTCGGTCCCGAAGTCAATCCAGCTCCATACCTCTTCCCCCCACCCACCCCCGGTCGCCATTAATAATGACCCATCCCTAAGGCTGATTAAGAAATAAGAACTACACTTCAGCACACTTCAGCCATAATTCAACTACTCTCAGTTAGGCTGACGAGACATTAATTACCTGCACTTCAGCGCAGTTCAGCCGTACTTCAACTACTCTCAGTTAGGCTGATAGTAATAATTAACTGCACTTTAGCAAATTTCAGCCAGATACACAGAACACTGTAATTTCAGATGGCAGCCTACGCCAATGCAGAATTGGTGGACATGATCGTGTGCTATGGTTTGGCCCACGAAAAGGTTCGTGAGGCTCTTCGAATTTATGCAGAACGGCATCCTCAACAAAGGCATCCAACAATACGAACGTTTAACAGGACACTTGCTCGTTTCCTGGAAACGGGCAGCATTGTAGCCCGAACAGGTCGGCCTCGAACTGCAACAGACGACAACAATAGTGTGATGGTTCTCGCAGCAGTAGCCGAAACCCCGCATACCAGTAGTCGTGCAGTTGGAAGGGCACTTGACATCAGTCATCAGTCTGTCCTACGTGTCCTGAAGAGGAACGGTTTCCATCCATACCATGTTCATCTCCATCAGGCGCTGCGAGCAACAGATTATGACCCCCGTCTGCCGTACTGCGATTGGTTCTTGGGAAGAACTACTGCTGACCCTTTATTTTTCAATCATGTATTTTCGACGGACGAGGCGCAATTCACACGGGATGACATCGTGAATACGCACAATGTGCACTACTGGGCAGACGAGAATCCTCACTGGTTGCGAGAAGCCCGACATCAGAAACAATGGCGGTTTAATGTCTGGTGTGGGATCTTAAATGGCCACATCATTGGCCCAGTATTCTACGATGGAACTCTAAATGGGGAACGCTACCTTGAACTCATTGTAGATGACGTTGTAACTGACGTTATGCACAACCTGCCACTAGCGACGGTGCAGGCAATTTGGTACCAACTTGATGGAGCCCCACCCCATTTCCGTAGAACTGTGCGACAGCGGTTGGACGCTTTGTTCCCAGGACAGTGGATCGGTCGAGCTGGCCCAACGGCTTGGCCTGCTCGATCACCAGATTTAACTCCGCTGGACTTTTTCCTATGGGGCCACGTTAAAGCCCAAGTGTATGAAACCCCTACAACAACAGCTGAAGACCTAAAGGAACGGATACGTGCAACATGTAGAGCCATCCCAGCAGCAACATTCGAACAGGTACTACATTCCACAACATCACGGGCACAAGCATGCCGCAATGAGATGGGACACCATTTCGAGCACCTTCTTGATTGATTTCCATCTTATTTTTATTCCACACAAACGTGATGGTCCAAGTTAGGCCCTTAACCCCCCCCCACCCCCTCTTTGTTGGTCAAAATTAATCCTCCATTTCTGACTCAATAGTAGAGGTTACGAAAACAGCCTTCAAGTTGCAAGTTTGCAGCTTTTGTAGTTGTTTACAAAGTTATTTACAATTAATTTATTTACAAGTTCGTTACAGTTATGTACGCCCATGTTATTTGTTTAGAACCCACTAATAACATGTCTGACCACATACTACACCCGTTGGTTCTGAACAATAAAATAGTGACAGAAACATTGTTCAAATTTCACGCAATGAAATACACAAAACTGGCTAATACCCGTAAAACAACAAATAAACATGAAATAAACAGCGTTGGGATAACTGTGTACAACAGACCGGAGATGCTAGCTGGCCACTGCCTTCTAACCTTTACATTTGCTTCACTGCTTGACAAGTAGCTCTTGCAGTGAAGTTCATGTGCAAAAAGGGTATTTTGCACATAACTCTGGCGTTTCTACATGGATTTCCATTCTGTTTCTTGGGTTGGCAGTTTTAAATGATTACCTACTACTTTCAAATTTGCACTGATGGTTTACGGTGCTTCCTTTAGAAGTTAGCAACGCGATGACCTTGATGGAGGTCTTCAAGGTCATCGTCTTCACACTCATCTGAATCCCCGCTGTTTACTCATTATTACTATAAACTTGCTTTCAGGATATTTGACATCATTTAGGATCTATTCAGGTAGGCCCGACTTTTGGACCACCCTGTATTGCACATTAGCCATCCATAGCCCTAAACATGTTTGTTGCCTGTTGTCAAATGAGTTGAATGATTACCTAACGAACTGTAAGTTGAAGAACGAATTTTAAGACTGTAAATAATAAATAATTTTATTTTGTGTAAGGACTAGTTGTTTCTTTTGTGCTAATGATCTGGTAACACCTGTCCGGAAAACCCCATTGAGGACGCAGCAAAATAGGAGTCATTAGAGTCCGGCCACTGAAAGAATTACTCGGCGTTCGTCGAATATCGCGCGTTTTTGCCAGTAGGATAGGTGCACCTTGCCAACAGCGAGTTCAATCGAGCCCAGACATGACGTCGCATTCGACTTTGTTAGCGAAACGCGGTAAAACTTAACACAGTCAAGCTCGGGAGATGTTTAAAACGTCGTCTAGTATTTCGAATCTAGGGTGAGTGAATTTGGAGAGTACAGAACTACCACACATTCGAGAAAGTGTGCAGTGGCTGCTACTGGAGTGTCGTGACATTTTGCAATACGGCTCATGCAAGGCGCGTAAGCCTATTGCTTTTCCGGACAAGTGATGGCAGGCTGCGTCTGTCACCCATTTCGCAGCTCAATTTTTTTGACACGTGAATAATAAGACGTATTATTGTAGACATGCGTACAAATACACAACCTCCCTATTGTTAAGAAAGTGTCGGCAGAGGCAAAGGAATGCTTGGAGTTTGATGGAAAACGGATAGCTGTCTTGTTGGAAGTCTTGGTAAATGAAAATAAAAATCCATTGTGCTATTATTTGTGTTATTTCCCAGCTGCTGATTACAATGTACTGTATTACAAGCTAAATTGACAAATTGGCATGAGGATTAGTGGGAGGGGGGGAGAGGGGGGAAAGCGCAACCTAGTTTTCTATTTTTTATGGTAGTAATCGGCGCTATACAGCAATTAAAGTAAGGGACGGTGATAAGGAAAACGATGCACCGATTCCTTGTTTCGTGCTACGGTTCAAAATGTTTGTCAACAGAACAAATCATTGAAAGAAGATTCGTGCAACACTACAGAGTTAACGTCTGGATATAAGAAATCTCACGAAATGATCGGGAGTGGACAAAACAGATGTTGATTTGCAGCTCCACTTTGTTCAAAGAGCGAGTTTGACAACCACCGTCAATGTATTTGTTTTTCCCGTTTATCCAGGATTTACACACGTTTCAAGGTAACACGTGTAAATTTATTGTAAACTGTTTTCGCCTCGCCAGGCTTTTGTTATCGAAAGTATAGAACACTGCCGAAATCACGAGACAGCTACGTTCGATTTAACAGTTGCCGTACGCAGTCCAGCAGTTTTCGTGTTAGGTAGTATGCTTATTTTAGACATGTGGAGCTCGTCTTATTCTTCATTGTCTTATTTTACTTTATTTAAGAAAAAAATTAAAAGGATTTAATTTAATATTTCACTCGAGATTTCACTATTATTTTGTTTGTTTGGATTTTGGGCAGTTGAATTTGGATGGCTATCCTGCATTACTTGTTGTTGTTTGGCAACCATTAGGGGAGGATGAATGATGCTTTAAGCGCGAGCGACGTTTATATTTTCAGTAATGAATCTTGTTTTTAAATCGTTTTTAAAAGTACTTCTAGTGGAACAAACATTTTCTCACTTCACTATGTTATGAGAGGAACCACAAATTATATTTCTTTACTGCTAAAATTATTTTATGTGTTGACGTTGCCATAACGACGTCTCAAAACGATCATTCCATTGAATTCATTGCTAATGCACGGACGACCTTGATCCGATCGTACACGTAGCGCTGCCAAACCATAGAAGCATCCTTTGTAACGAGTAATGAATGACCAAGAGTGCACCATGCATGCACCTAAAACTGGCGAGCGAGGTCACGACTTAAACAATCGATGATAACATCAAGTCATTCACTTAGTGGCCCTACTATAGTTTAAAAGTGAATAAGTGTTTGGTTTGAGTGATTAAGCATTGGTGCTTTCCCTCCCTGAATGAACTTCGCGAATGAGAGTGTGTTTCATTGTGGAATGACAACAAATAAATTTTCCTATTAAGAGTCTTGAAGACGACAGATAGGTGGCGCTGCGAATTTCACAATTGAAATAATAGCACACGTCTCGGCTAGCAAATAGCTATGCGACACTGTGGATTCCAAACGGTTCGATTGTTGATGTTGACATTTTTAATACAGTGAAACTTATTACATGACCCCGTATACCGAATTTCGTTAGTGTGTCACTTCTGGGGAAAGTATAGGGTTTAGAAGTTTCAAATTTTCCCGACAAGAATAACAACAACAACAAGAATATTGTAGTCACATTAAAATAGCATTCAAATGCCCTGATTCTTATTAATGCCTACATTTTAAACTACAAAAATTGAAAATCGATTCAGTTGTTCGATGTCTGAGGTGAGCAAAATTTCTCCAAGTAGGAGAACGACACCAAGAATATCGTAGTCACGTTAAAATAGCGTTCAAAAAAACCTTATGCCTTGTTCATACGTATGTTTTAAGCTATAAAACTTGAAAATCGGTTCATTGGTTCGATACCCAGATGAGGGCATAGAGCATCAACAACAACAACAAATGGCCATGCGGTGGAGGCCAAACTGTTCAATCGTTGTTATTAAAACTTTTAATGCAGTGAAATAGCTATGACGCGACCCCAAATACCGAATTTTGCTGGCCTATGTCAATTTTAAGGGAAACTATTGGGTTTAAAAATTACAAATTTACCCAATAAGAAGGAGAACTGCAACAAGAATATTGTAGCAACATTAAAATAGCATTCAAGGCCCTGATTATTGTTAATACCTACATTTTAAGCTATAAAAATTGAAAATCAATTCGTTTGTTCGATCTCTAGGTGAGCAGCGTTTCCCTAACAAGAAGGAGAACAACACCAAGAATATTTTAGTCACATTAAAATAGTGTTCAAAATGCCCTACGCCTTGCTCATACCTACGTTTAAAGCTATAACACTTGAAAATATGGCTCATGGGTTCGATATCCAGATGAAGATATAAGAGTCCCACAACAACAAAAAACAATGACAAGAACAAGAAATGGCCATGCTGTGGAACCAAACGGTTTGATTGTTGTCATTAAAATGTTTGACGCAGGAAAATAGTTATGACGCGACCCCAAATACCGAATTTCGTCGGTCTATGTCCAACGAAAGGGTTTAAAAGAGTTTAAAAGTTTCTAATTTCCCTAACAACAACAACGTCATGCTGTGGAGGCAAAACTGTTCGATTGTTGTCATTGAAATTTTTAATGGAGTGAAACAGACGACACGACCCTCACATGCCGAATGTCGTTGGTCTGTGCCAATTGTGGGGACAATTAGCGTATCGGAATTTGACGCTTAACACTGAAGTTCATGGTGAGTCTTACATAACATAAGGACAGATATCTCTGTCCTTGATATATTTTTCGAAAGCTATTTAAGCATGGTTTCACCCCGACCCCCATTATAAATCCGTACCGTTTTCGTACCATTGTTTTGTCATTCTTGTGAACAGAAAATTAATTGTTTCACCGTGTTTTTTGTTCATGACGATTTTGTTACGTTAGGTTAGGCTCGAATTTTACCACGCAGGGTAAGAAGTTTCACCAGGAAACAACTTTCGTAACCTTTTTTTCCTGAGGTTTTTTCCAGGCTTTTTCCCACCGCTCTTACCTTAATTCTATCCCTCCACGAATCTCCCAACGCACAAAAAATGTTAAGCATTCACATACTTGTAAAGTCTACCTTGAATACTTGAAAAGGTCCTTGGGGTACAAGCATGCCACACTATAAACCAACAAAAAGGTTTTTAAACTTTGAAATGTTGCCAGTTATTTTTTTCTACTTTTATTTTTCAAAGTTTTAAATTATTTTCTAACATTTACTTTTACACAAATGTACACATTGTTATTATGAGACGTTTCATTACGTTATGCCACTGATGGTTTTGCAACAAAATAAGACAGTTACGGATTTCAAGCGATATTTTCAAGTAACAAGGTAGTTAGTTTACTCGACTTTTTACACAACGCGAGGTTATGGGCAGTGTGCAAATATTTATCTGGTTAGTCATCACAAGGGTTAGAAAAATGGGAGGAGGAAGGGGGAAGAATCACAACTTGTTCTGTCTGCTGCTGTCTGCCTCCCTGTGCCTGCGGCACTAACAGCTTCAAAGATCACGTGATTGAAGTTCCGTTGTTGGGACGCTCGAAATAGACACGCAGTGAAGCCTACCATAACTCTGCAATAGCCAAGACTGCACTTATTGGCAATAAGTTTTTAATAAGAAAGTATTTTATATTTATGCTGATTTTTTGGGACCAGCTTAAGATGTTCATGATGCTCCTAAATTTGCTGTCGCATTTTTTGTCAGTTTTGGGGTCGAGAGTTTATTTAGTGTTAGCGTAGGCTGTTTGTTGTAAATGGCAGCTATCACTCAAACGCGTGAAAAGGAGGAGAAAGCCGTTACGCGAAGTGATGTTTTAATGTTTTTTAATAAATAAATAACACTTTTTAGCCATACAGTTAGTGGCATTCGCTAGACAAAGGTTCAATTAATCCAGTAAGGTGGTGGCAAAAACGTAATTCGGTAAATTAGAAGCAAGATCTTTACTCGCAAAGCAGTCTCCATGTTAAATTCGTTACCAGTGGCGAAACGTAGGCGCGGTGGCTATGGAGGAAGAGGAAAAGAGGGGACAGACGATGTCGCAATAAGCTCGCGTAAAATAAATAAACCCTCTTATTGTCTACTAAACTGTTTACGGGGAAGAAAATCCATAAAAGGCTACTTGAAAAAAATAAATAAAAAATAATCTAAATAGGCCTAAACTAAAGGCTAAACTAACTTATCGTGCTCACTTGTCTCTATTCTACAATCAAATGTAATATAACAGGCACTTTATTGGAAATATAATTAATCGGCGACCATTCATTATACCAAATAGACGTTGAGCCATGGTCCCAAAAAAAAGGGGTTTTAGCTCACTTGGGGGATTAAATGTATCATACCTTTTGGGATATAAGGGGATGTCAGGAGTCCACTTTGGCATGATATTTTTGATTTCGAAGTAGCTAATGGCCGTCGTCTTGAAAACGGAGCCCAAAGATAGCATGCCCCAGGAACGTGCACGCGGATTGGGGGGGGGGGGGGGGCTCGAGCCCTCATGGCAGAGTGCCCCTTTCTTTCTAAAAAAGTACCGTTTTTAAGGGAGTGGTGGTGTAAAAGAGCCTAAAAAACGCAAAAAAAGAAAATAACTGCTACGAAAGTGGTGCAAAGAGGCGCAGAAATGGTTAAAATCGCCCCCCCCCCAAACAGCCGTATTTAGCTTTGTGTGGGCCCTAGGCACAGAAGTGCTTTTGGGCCCCAATCCCCAACTGATTTCCATGCAATACAATATAATAGCATATATTCAACAATAAATAAAAAGCAAAATATGTCTACAAAAATATTAAATAAAAATCATAAATATAAATATGAAAAGCAGAAATGTAGTATGTACTCAAATAAAACGGGACTATCGCTGATTGAAAATCGTACGAAAACTCCCTGAAGCCATCTAGCAACTGTGATATCGTTAACCGTTTGACTTGCAAGCGCGCTTATTTTTTTACGTTATATTTGCGTCCAAATCCATAATTCGCCCAAATTTTGGCCGATTTTGAAGATTGAATATACCATTTGAGCCATTTTTTTCGAGAGCTATCCATTGGTGTTACTAAAGTCACTAGCTCAAATAGTTTTTGAATTATTTAGCAAAAACTAAAATATACCCAAAAATGGACAGCAAAAATTTGTTATGGAATACACAGTTGGAAAAAAAAACACCTATATCAATAAAAATATGATTCTGAATCAGCATTAGCTGTGCTGTGTGCCAAAATACTTGGTAACAGAGACACTGTCAGAATCTTGGGTGAAAGTCATCCGTCTTATAATCGTGTCCATTTATTTTGGTTGAATTTTTAAGCCCATAACCACAATTCACCTTATATTCGAGCCACCTTACCATTCCTGAACTAATGCTATCAGCTATCTATAGGCATCAAATATCAGCCTCACTCAAGTATTTCTACTGGTTTCAAGTTTGAATTCTTTTGCTGTAGTAAATTCATCACTATGCCTGCATGACTACCACTAGAGAAAATAATGCTGCAAGTCAAAGGGTTAACCTTTACAGCTCGCTCCCAGGTGCACGAGGACGTCCCAAATTTTCACTTAATAATTAAGGAGGCTAGTAGCTTGTGCATTTCGTTAAAAGAAATGGCGTTATGCATTCCTTCGCTTGATGCAAGCAAGTGCTAGATTGTACAATATAGCGCTACCTTTTGCCAGATTCTGCAAACTTTCAATCAATGGTAGTGCCACTTTAATGATAAATAGCTACAAACAAGTTTTAGCTTTGAAATATGGGGGCAATTACACTAAGCACCTTAGTCGATACTGAGATGATATATTTTTTTAACGAGATGGACCATGGAATAAGAGAAATAATTTCTCCGTCGTACATGACGCCATTCATGACCTGCCGCTGATTTGCCGGGCTAAAGCTTAGGTTTTGCACAAGCGAAACGCCGGGTTACACTCAAACGCTTTTCTCAATTTCTAAACCTTTATTAAGGTTTATGACGATTACGCATGCATACGACTCGTTTAAAGTAACTGCATACAATTGTTTTTGTGTTTTGGAGGGCACTTCTTCAATAGAAAATAGGAGATTTAGTTAGGAGTACCCTATTCCATGAGATCCTATATAGTATCCCTCCACCAAACCCGTGGTATCAATGGCGGCACTTTGCTTAAGAAAGCATGTGCAAATGTGGAACTATGGAAAAAAACACGCTGCAGTTATAGCATCAAGCGATAGCATGGCCTGCAAAGACAGTTGCAAATTCAAATAGCAGGCTACTCCCGTGCTTGCATGCCAAGTATTTAGTGAATGTGATAAGTGAGTATTGGCCCTCTCTGGAAGTTTGCACCTTTGAGGAGACGCAAAACAGCCTACTTGGTGCAGTGGTTGAGAGCGTTGACTGGGGCCCTAGCAACCAGGCTACTAGCCCCAGAAATGATGCAGGATGCACACCGTAGCCCAGTCTAAACGTTGGTTGTCAGAAACCTTAATTGATTGATGTTTATTAAACCCTGATGTGTTTTACAAGTAAAAAGGAACTGGTAGTAAAACGAAACAAAAAATATACTTGAACAAAAAATTTCTTTTTATCTTGAATGGACCCCTCGGATTTCTTGGGCCCTAGGCACGTGCCTAGTCTGCCTATTGGTAAATACGGCTCTGCCCCCAAAAGGAGGGAAAAAGAGGTTAAAACACCAAAAAACAAAAAAAAAAGTCCCCAGAAAAAAGTAAGTTTGCCCCTTTCTCTCGGGGGCCTGTGCACGTCTCTGGCAGGCCCAATCAATTTTTTTGCTGCTATGTTGGTAACAGTTGCCACCAGGGACGATGCTAAGGGGGGGGGGGGGGGGGGGGGGTCGCCCCCCCCCTTTTTTGTCCCCCCCCCCCCCTCCGATCAAAATAAAACGTATAAACGAAGAAAATTCTGGTTATTTATTAAGAAAACTACGTTAGTTTCTTTCAAAGCGACAAGAAGACTTGAGGTTACATCAATAGAGCCCAGTTGTTAGTGTAAGAGTTGCAAGATCATCTTTTTTACAGCTGGATTTAAAAATGTTCCCAAAAATAGGGTTTGAAGCAGTTAAGAACGTTCGGTGTGAGAATGAATTACAAGAGTGTTATTTTGAATTGGGGGGGGGGGGGGGGTGACCGCTAAAGTTAAATTTTTCAGTTCGCCCCCCTGGCTAAAATTGCTGCCCCACTGCTGCCGCCTCCCCAATAAAGTGATTCTAGCGTCGTCCCTGGTTGCCACCTAGATAAAAATGAATAAAACCAAAATTGTAATTAAAGCACAAAATTCTACGTAACTTTGGAGCTAAGACTTTTTTTGATGGTTCATTCGGTTTATGTTGTATGGATAGTTTTCGTGTAATTACTATATCATCGTTCACACCTATTTTTTTTTAACTTGTAGGCTGTAAAATTTAATTTTACCCTCTCTCTCCTCCATTTACTTTGAATGAATGGCTCACTGTCCTACACACCTACTATTCTTAAAATACCATTTTTATTGGTAAACTAATCCATTTGGACGAATTCCTATCGATCAAGCAATCGAAGAAACTGTGAACAAAGATACACAGGATGCATGCGGTACCATACAGTTTAGCAAACGGCCTGCAGCCGTTGCTTCTGATACGAGAGCAAAATTTCTCCATATGCTTAGGGAGAAAACAAACAATGAGATAAAATCCAGTCATGCACCAAGATGTGTCCCGTCTACGAATAAAGAGAGATGAACGAGACATAGCATTCTTGCAACGCTTGATAACTACAGAATGGGTTACTCTTTTCCATTCTGTAAACGTGATAAGTATCTCACTCGAACTGTTCCTACTCCAGAGGTTGTTAATGACATATTGAAAGCCTATGATATAGGTGAAGAAGCATATCAATGTTTGAATAGTCAGCATTTATTAAAAGAGTCCTATGTAGACAATTTCACATTCCAATGATAAAACAAAAATTGAAGACATTTTCTGACATGAAGAAAAAGGAATGTGTTAAGCTGAAAGACTTAAAGAGCTTGTTTATAAAGGTTGACAGAGGATTACTTGCCCAAATGGCAATAATGGTACAGAAAAGGGAGGTTTAACTGGGTGTTAGTGCTTTCGCAGATAAGGGAAAGTTTGTCCAGAGTTCACAGCAACCTTTTCTAAACTAGGTACTCAGTTTGTTGTATTGCAGGATACACAGGACAAAATTGAGGCTTTTGTATGCAGGTTGCACTATTCTACACAACAGTGCCACAATGTCAATGATCTGTGGTATACTATCTTCACAGCTAAGAAGGGAAGTGTTGAGAGTTATGCCCTGCTTCCATGCTGTAATTTCAAGGGTTCACTGCAGACTTGTTAAATTCAAACTTCTTTACTTCCTCCTTAGACATAACGCAATTTACAAAAAATAAACATTTAACAATCTGCACATGAATCCAATCCAATATACTTTATTGGGGCCTCGGCCCTAGGCCATGCGCCCACCCTAAAAAGAACTACACAACAGAGAGCATCTTAACACCTCCAGGAACTGAAAATACAACCCACTGAAGACACATCAGTACTCTCAGCACCTAAACACCACTCTCCGTCATACACCCTCATAAAAACACATACAGAGTAGCCATTAAGTGCTGGTGAAACAACGAAATCACGACGTTCCAACGTTTCCAAGGTTGGAACCGTTTTAAGGTGAAGGGTTTAAACATGTCAAACAACTTAAAAATAAAAATTAAAATTAATAAAATAACAGCAGAGCTGGGCCATAGAAATAAAACTTACAAGTCATAAGGATGCAAGGTTCCATGCTAAAAACTAAAACCAAATAAAATAAAAGTCAGCACAATTCATAAGAATGTGCCAACAATCACACCTAACTCACCCAAGTCTGCTGGTCGAATGAGAGAGAATTCGGTCGGCTATGCTTTAAATAGTGGGTCCCTGGATTTTGATTGGTGGAAATGTGTTGATGCCAGCGTCATTGCATAACTTAATGGAGTCTTGGAGGTGATTGGCTGTAGGTATTAAGTGATTATGAACAGGTGGTTTGGTTAAATGAATACAAAGTGTTTCCAAAACATGCGAAAATTTGGAAACACTTTGTATTC
>JAHWFP010155739.1:0-10389 GCA_023313725.1 Lithobius niger
TTAGAATTAACAGACTTTCACAAATCGGTATACATAAAAGTAAAAAAAAAAATCTTGGTTTGCGAAAAATAGTAAGAATTTATAAGCGAGTTATGGTTTATAAATAGAAAATTGGAAGGTGTTAAGTAAATATAATGGTTTACAATGCATTATTGTTGTGTACAGAATATGCCAAAATTGTAAATCAAATTGGCAGAGTCGCTCGCTAACGCTCGCTCATTCGGCGTCGTCTCGCTCCGCTCGAGGAGATTTCTTGTAGCAAGTTGCTGACAGATGATTCCACAACAAAATAAGATCAGTCAAATAATCAGGCAAATGATAATCGTAGTGTAATGTGCGTTTTTCGTAAGTTTTCAGTTCAAACAAATTATAACTTGTGCCTCCACCAAACCCCTATAAATTTTTGTACCACTCATACATATGTTTTCTTTTTTCACTTATTTGAAGAATGTTTACTTTGCATGCTATTTCGTGTGCTGAGTGTTTTAATGCATAATTCAGTTCTCCCCATCTCCGTTGGCGAAATAGTTGTAGCACATCAAAAGACGATGACGTGTTATTAACAAACATTAAGGCGGCCCGCGCACTGAGCGACTTGGCAGCGCGGCCAGGTTGCTGTAGCCAATGAGAATGCTTAGTGCGTGGTTTTACATAAACTGTATGCATTCTATTGGCTGCAGCGACTTGGCCGCGCGGCCAAGTCGCTCAGTGCGCGGGCGGCTTAACTCCCATTTCGTGAGGTTTTAATGCAACACGAAATCGTACCCAGACACTATTTGTGTTTACCACAATTAGGCTGGACTATTGCTGAATAGAACACCAGCTACTGGCGCAAAGTGCACACTACCGATCTAATGCCGCAAAGTGCACACTACCGATCGAATGCCGATGTTTTACAACGCAAGCGTAAAAATATTTCTGACACCCTTTTCTGTTATCAATAAATTTTGTTTAATTAGGCCTAATTTAGCATTTAATCTTTTCGTACCTTGACATAATTTCATTTAAATTTACGGCCAAATAGGTAGTTCAAATGTAAAATATCCTAAGTGCAACTTCAACTGTCGTCACGTCAGTGATCTGCACGTGCCTCATTCTTGAATGATGACTGTTCGCATTGCCAGCCTTGCCCCACTGAGAACGCTACTGGACCACGCGCCGCCTACGTGGCACAACAATTGTAGGAAATGTGATATTCCAAAGCTAACAATTAACATTCGAAAAATTCGTTTCAACAATGGCCTAAAGCTGTTTTTTTCGCTTTTTCGAGGGGGAATTTACCTTAACCCTTTAATGTCCATGCCAAACTGGATAATTTTTTTTTTAATTGGGTCGGTCGTGGGATTCGATCCGGCATTCACTTCGTTTGCAGATGAGGACGCTGACCAATGGGCTGTTGCTGCTCGCTGTTGCCCCGGGGACCCCTCATAAAGCTCGCGTTGCGCCTTGGGACTTAGTTTTTTGCCGTTCAGTAGCCGTCCTTTTAAATGGACGCCAGGCTATAAAGGGTTAAAATATGAAATACGGTTAAATCTGGAATAATTTCCTGTCTTTCGGTACCTTTCTCACGTCTTAGCCTTCCTACTTCCGGAGAAGACGTACACATAAACCGACAAACCGACCAACTGTAAATTTTTAATGATTAAGACTATCCACATCGCTCGCTTTGCTCACTCAGTAGGCGTCGTCTCGCTTCGCTCGAGGAGGTTACTTACTGACTGACTGATATTTCATGCCCCCAAAACACTGCACTTCTTTAAATAAGGTTTAACTGACTCCGTATTTTGTCACAATTCGTCCTGCCATCCCCACTTCTAATTTTACAACCTGATCCCTGTTGTAAAAAGGGAAATTACCAGGGTGTTGAATTAACCTTCTTTTCAACTGCTAAGGTTGTTTATGGGGAAGAATAACAATTCGTTTTTTAAATTCAAGTAAATTGTGCTGCATAAGCTGCAAAGTATAAGCAATGCCAGAGCTGGCCACCATTAACCACACATCACTTGTAATTTGCGTTAATACAACATTTTACATGTGTATTCTTACTTCACTCAGTTTAAGAATTTATTTTTGTTTACGTCCTCAAGTGAAAACGCAACGGTTTGAATGAAAGTTGGTTCTACGCAAGACACTAACTCGTATCAAAAGCTGCTCGTTATTTGCCACATCTACAGAAAACATCTTGCCAGTATATGTTAACGTAGTACACTAACTATATAGTGCAGTTTGAGCGTAAGTCAAGCCTAGGCAAGGAAGGAACTACCTCATCACCAAAGCTGCTCATGCCACAAATAAGGAGAGAACCAGCTAATGAATTTACTACACACTACTGGACGATTCTTGTTGTTCTTGCTGTTTATACTTTACAAATGCAGACGTAAAATATTCTTTACACCCTGTTCTGTTGTAATGCACTTTCTTTACGTAATTTAGTATTTAATCTTTTTCGGATCTTTGCGAAATGTTATTAAAATGGTCTGCTAAACGGATATTCTGTGGTATTTGATTTTAAATATCCATAAAGCAACTCCAACAGCCTTCCCACCCGTAAACTGCATGTGCCTCTTTCTTGGATGGAGGTTATTCAGATACTCGTACTCATAACAATTTTATAGACCATCGTCCCAGCAGGAATATTTGACATTCCGAAGCTAATAAACTACCTTCGAAAAATTCTTTTTCAACAATGGTTCAACAATGGGGTGCACGGATAGCTTCGAGCACTGGGGCGTCAGATTCGATAGGCGTCCTGGACCCAGCTGTACAGCTCTGGCTTCGTACAGACCCGGGTTCGATCCTGGCGATGGGAAGTGTATATGTACGGGTTTTTCTCCGGTTGTTTCCCGCCCGTTGCGCGAGGGTTTCCTCCGGGCACTCCGGTTTCCTCCCTCATGCGGCCAAAAAACAACTGTCGTAATGGTGGTACTTCCACTTAACATCTGCCGCCTGGGAATTTGGCTGGGTGGATGCCTCGTGCATCGTCTCTATATTATTATTATTATTATTATTATCATTAATAGGGATTATTCGTTTTTTCCGAGGGCAAAACTTTTAGCTATAACCACGAAAATACGCCTAAACGAAATCCGGATTAATTTCCTGCCTTCTGACTTCTTTTTCACATTACTGTACCATGCGCCATGGCTGTTTGCTGTGACGTGCATATCACGTGACTGGGCTAGTCCAATCAGACGGCTAAACAGCCGTTGTTCTCGTTCGTCATTGGCTAACTCATGGTGACGTCACGGCAAACAGCCATTGCGCATGGTTTAGTCATCCATTTTTTAATGAATAAGATAATACTCTTACCAAAAAGTGCGACCTTCATTTTCTCTGGAAAAATGTAGAAGAACCTACAAAAAAAAAAAAAATGTGAATAACAACGCTCTTGTTTCTAGCTTTACTTGTTTGCATTCCATGATCTGTACACAATCATACCAGAACAGAACAGGCGAAGAAGAATAGTTAGCACACAACGAAAACAGAAGGTGATTACTTATGCATTATCATTAATTTTTTTCTCGTAGTTTCTCTTGGTTAGTTGTTAAACAGCACGGAAAGCCTATGGCTAGATTAGTGGTAAATAAACACAGTTGGAAACAACCTATTTCCGTTGCTTTTTGGACTTAATGTCAGACTGCGTGAGCGGAAGTTGAACCCTCGATCTACCCTCGCTGGCTCTACCGCTAAGCCATACTGACATGGCCAAACTGATTTGGCCGTGTCAGCAAGGCTTATTGGCAGAGCTTTGGCCTCTGATCTCATAGGTCGAGGGTTCAATTCCCGCTCAGTCAGTATGACATTTAAATCCAAAGGCAACGAAAATAAATTTACTTATTTATTTATTTAGGTTAGTTGATCGGGTCGAAATCAAATCAGATTAATACACTAAAGAGTTGATAATTTATAAAAGCACAAATAATTCGCATAATCGTATTAATGAACTTTAAACAAATTTTTCGGCACACAATAAAAATAATTATAGAGGACAAGAACTGCAGAAATAACCTAATCGAGCGTTTGACCAAATTAGGAGGTTCAATCGCCCCTTTAATTTAAAGCCAATACATCAAAATAAAAATAGCATGGACTCGATAGAGCATCATAGTTTCTCCAAACCTTTGACTAGGTTTGACACAGAATCTTTTTCATTACACAACTCTTTATGTTACTGTTACAATTAAATTGAGGTATACTGTTCGTTCTAGCGAGCAGACACGTTAAACGACATCACGTGATTTTCAGTTTTTTTTTTATTTTGTTATTAAAATCTTTGGGGCTTACGTTAAACGAATGATTCAACAGAGAAACAAGCCGAGTTTTGATGAACTTTATAACCCAATTTAGAAGCAGAAAACAAATTTAGTAAGGGGAAAGGGAACCCCGGCATTCGAACCGGACAACCTCATTCATAGCAAGGGCCAGGAAGTGACTGAACGATGCTAGTAATATGCCGTTGTTGGAGGACCCTGGTAACCTGGTAAGTCTGGTATATAGGGACCTTGATAGGTATCCGGCCAATGATAAGCTTACATAGTGCAGCTACAGGCAGATCACTGCAGCCTCTCAACCATCATGACCTACGTCAAAGTTCAAATTTGCCAGAAAATGGAAACAGAATTCTGTAATTCTTTAGAGAAAATGTGTGCAATGCACGAAATTGCGTACCTTTACAAACGAAAAAAAAAAAAAAAACAACCATACACACACACACACCATTATAAGAAAACTTACTTAGATGGAGAGAGATGTTGACTGCACGATGGTCTGGACGATCTGCAGGCTCTGGATATTTTGAGCAGCTTTTATATACGTCTGGAAGATGGCATGCCAAACTTTGTGACAATATTACGTCCAGTATAGCCCCGTGTCCTTCTGTCTGGTTATAGGAATGCTGCTCCTCCATTAATTTATGTGGCCCTAACGAGTGGACCTTTTGATTTTACTTGCAGATCCAGTTTAGCGAGCAACCGCGTTTTTATCTCGCACGTGCCTTTGTTCCTCAAATAGCAGAAATGAATATAGAATAACGATATACAAAAAAAAATATCACCGCTTTTCGGTAAAAAAAAAAAGACAAGCTAGTCGATCAGGTGATGATTACTTTTCACCTGCAAATAGCGATTTTAGTGTTACACAGTGGTTTTTCTGCCCGAGATGACGTATGATGGAGATTTACGGCAGAGGCGGGAGGGGATTGAGGAGTAATGGCGCGTCGACAACTAGATCATAAGCGATTTGCGGGCAGAAAATCGTTAAAAACAGATTTCATAAAGAAGTAAAAGAAAGACAGTTGTATAGCGGCATTTTTAGCTGTATTCTTCGGTTATCGTCCATCTCAAAAAGAACGACTGAAAGGCAGCTTGTCTTTACACGGGCCTACAACTAGGGTGAAAGATACCGTCCGCGTCGACTGGTTTTCATTTAATATTTTTAAACGCTTTATCGCAGGACGTATAGAGATAAAATTACAAGCCAAAATGTAATTGACAGATTGAGGGGGGGGGGGGGATTGAGGCTTAATAGCGCGTTGACAACTTGGTCATTAGCGCCAACCTCAGTCACAGTGCAGTGGTCCGGGTTGCCACTGCACCACACATTACAGAGATATTATTCAAACCCCTAATCTAAATCTTGTCATACATCTGTACCTCCTGCAAAAATTGAAAAACACCGGACAGGAGGACAGACTTATCGCCCAACTGACGCGCAATGTCATGCGGAAGATGGAAACGACGACGAACACCATCAAGATGGCGACAATCAACAAGTAAGTGCCGGACCGTAAGTGGCCGTAAGTGGACAGATTGAATAAATGGTAAATAAAGTAAATAAAGGGCAGGGAGAAGATGAGAGGAAAAGGGAAACTTACAGGAAGAAAAATAGCCAGTCGCAGTTAATGTTCACGCAACACCGACCGAAAACTGGGAAACAACCACGGGCCAAACCAAACCCCGGGTGAAACCGGGTACGATGCTAGTGGTAAATAAAGTAAATAAAGGGTGAATAAAGGCATGAGCATATAATGTACTTACGAAAGTCTTTCTGTACTCATGGTAAAGATGAGTAAATAAATATATCAAAATAAAATACATAAATCAATATGTAAATGGAAGAGATAAAGGATAAATGAAGGTTAAGGTTAAAGGGTAAACATGGGTATGTCAGGGTAAAAAAAAAACGATAAATAAGGGTACATAAGCGTAAATTACGGTAATAAAGGTGCATAAGAGGAAGTACGGGTTCATATGGGTTAGTGACGTGCGATACTCGAAAAATTTGAGCTAAGCCAAGTGTCCAGCTGGCACTCGAGCTCGCTCATTGCTCGTATCCAAACTCGAAAAACTAGAATTCGGTTGAAATGTGATAACTTCGTCAATTTTTGACCGATTTTGACGTTAAAATATACCAAATTGATCGTCGCGACGAGAGTTTCTCCACGTTTAAGTTAAAAGCCAGTAGGTTAAACCATTTCAAAGTTCTATCCTAAAAAATTGGAAATCCATTTGTACACACTGACTCACACAGTCAGGTTAGAAGTATCTTAGTTCGTATTATCCTAACAAATTAAAACAAAATGCATACAAAAAATATTCGCCAAAACTCGTACTCGGCTCGATATTCGACTCTCCTGTTGCAAACTCGTATCTGCTCGACTCGAATTAAAATTATTCTACTCCGACACGCATAATGGGTAAATACATACGAGTAAATAAGGTAAACAAGGGTAAATAAACAGGGTAAATAAGGGGAAAACAAAATCTTATGCATTGGCATTTCAGTCAACTTTTTTTTTAAAACCTCACAGGTGAAAGACACAATGGAAAAAAGTATCGCCCAAAATTACGCCTTTTTTCTAAAATCAAAAGAAGCATGAGTACGTAAAAAGTTACGTATAGGAACGAAACTGAACCTCACGGACTAACGGAACTTCACGGACTCATACTTACAACAGATCTTATTAAAAACTGGCATACTGTAGAAAAGGCTAAAACTTCAAGATTATTTTTCGGTCGGTGAGTAAAAACCACTAAATATCACCTTCTGATGCGCGATAGAAAACCACAAGCACATAAGTAGCGAATAGAATTTTATTTTCAAAAATGGATGTTTTCCACAAAAAAAACCTATGAATATAGAATTAAAAAACGCATGATTGGGTGAGATCCACTAAACAGATAGTGGATCTCCCCAATCATGCGTTTTTAAGTTGTAAGCTACATTCTTGGTTTTTTTTTTTTGTTTTTTTTTTTTGGGACCATGGAAAACATCCACTTCCGACAATTATTAAATACTGTTCATTACAGTATGAATGCTTATGTGCTTGTGGTTTTCTATCGCCTATCAGAAGGTGATATTTAGTGGTTTTTACTGACCGACCACAAAATAATTTTGAAGTTTTAGCCTTTTCTACAGTTTGCCAGTTTTTAATAAGATCTGTTGTATCACGGACAGCATCCAGGATTTTTGTATTATTGTCGTGACCTTTCTAACCTACATAACGCTCCCAGTCGAAGGTTGCGGACAAAACTAAAAGTTGTAATTGGTGGACTCAAAATTATAGAAATTAATGTAAGCTAGAATCACGCAAGAATCATGCCTTAATTGTCACATTTTCAATGGCCATATTACACCCAGTTTGGCATTGTCGTCACTCTGAACTGATAACATGGGGATGACGGACATGCTACGTCATCATTAAGATCGAATCCAAACATTTTACCAAACAATGTTTCATGCAGCTTGGTCGACGGACGTTACTATGAAAGCAACATTTTCGTTATCGTGCGGTGGCTCGCAACCAACTTCTGTTATAGCATGATATAACATGCTAGGAGGTGTCGTGAGACTTCTGCTGGAGTACGCATGTCCTATCTGGTTTCTTAGAAAAAAATACTATAGTTTTGGACTAAAAAAAACTGCAGTGCTAAAGGGCAATTGTGCGGAACACTAACTGCAGTTCTGAATTACTGCACTTTCTCAAAAACTCAGTTTGTCAGAAACCGCAGGTTTCCAATTTTCCTTAATAAACTGCAGTTTGTTGTACAAACAACAAACTGCAGTAATTAAGAACTGCAGTTTTTGTTCCATAAAATTTCACTTTCGAACTGCACTTTCCAAAAATGGTAGTTCTACATAAAAACTACAGTTATTATGTAACTGTGAAAATACAGTAAATTATAGAAAAATGCAGTTCACGGAACGACAGTTATAAAATGGAAACCATCTTTTTTGGCAGCAATCCACCTCCTACTATTACTTTGACGTAATTGATCGTAACTGCCAACTATCTTACCTGTAGCTTTTTGACGCGCACCCAGCGGTTAGCCATGGCGCCGGAAGATAGAGGGTCAATTTTGCTAGGTAAATCCCTTTGGAAATCCTAGGTTCTTTTACATGCCACAATCGATATGAGCACGATACATCGCAGGGCCATTCTCTGCCCGAAAATGACAGGGGTGGTTGAGGCCGGATTCGAACCCGGGACTATGGCACAGGAGACGGTCATGCTAACCATCGGGCCACCTTGCCCCACCAACTATCTTACCTATCAAACCCAACGTTGATTAGGGTACACTTCTTGACGTAAACGATATGGAAGAATAAACCTTAAATACCCACTCATTCATTACACTTAATATGTATAGGTTTAGGATTTGTATTTTAATTATTATCGCTAAAATAAAGCATTGCCTGGCTTCACATAAAACAATTAATTGGGCTCTTTTGTTCTAAACTTTGTTGAGAACTTTATTGAGAAGTTTGTTGAGAACTTTCTAAACCTTATTGAGAACTCCACTGTATGCGATTAAAACGTACAATTATTTAATAAGTGTTACAAACTTTAAATTTTCCGGCAATACCTATAGTGTCGAGGCTAATGTTGTAGTGGCTTATTCCGAATGATTGACAAAAACTATTATGTGAGACTGGATTATTTATAAGCTGCATAGCCCGGTTGTTTTTCTTTACCTAATTTCGTATAAAAAATCGCAATTGGTAATGTTGAAAAGTATTTCAAATCAAATTTGAAAATTCAGTTGTGTGTGTACTGGGACAATTTATCAGTGGTTGGAAAAGCAGTTCGTACATTAAAATGACATTTAAAAGTAAAAATCGGCTACTGTAGTTGATTGCAATTGCATGTTAGTTTCAGAACACACTTCGATGTTAAACTGTATAGTATTTCGTGACATTTCGTGGGTTGTAATAGAATTGGGGTACGCACAAATTTGGTCAGCAACTGTTTTCCAATTTATCAGAATTTGACAAAAGTGATGGTGAGACAGGCACCACTGCAGCATTACTGCCCAGTAAAATTACTGAGAGAATTGGCACATGTGCAACTTCATACAGTTTCTTCTCTTTACAATTGAAGTTACCATCCACAATAACTTAGAAAACTGCAGTTATTTTCAGTTTACAACTGCACTTGAAAGCTGTAGTTTAAATTAAAAATCATCCAATTTTATCCGCGTACATTTTAACAATTAAACTAAAACTTCAATCATATAACCATTTTTTTACGGCACGCTATGACGTTTCTGTTTGTAATAATAATATGACGTTATTGTCATTACCCTCTAAACGCAGAGTTACTAGTTTAGAAAACAACTATAAACAACTATATATTGCATGAGCTACCTCCTCATTGTGACATGCAATATATGGCAAAAATAATCAAGTGGTTTTTAATAATTAAGTAATTTAACCTTGCATTTAACATTTAACCTTAACATTTAAGAATCAACCTTCCTATGTCCAATATACCATAGCTCTGTATAATCAATCTGCTGCATCTTAACTCTTTACATCTTACATTTCGTCACTTAATGTCATTCAATGACATTCATTGACGGCCAAAAAATTTGGCATGAAACCATCCTCATCTTAAAACGTTTAAAGATGTAAATATAGTCAACTAGTGCACAAATATAAAACAATAACACACGATGTTTCGGGAATAAATGCACCCTGTTATCAAGTGTGGATATCAGCTCAAAGGCTTCGTACACAAATAAAACAACACAAAATCATGTTATGGCCGACACTCCTAATAAAATAAAATAAATAATAAAAAAATATTTTTAAATAATTAGGAGTGTCTGCCATAACATGATTCTTGTTTGTTCTTTTGTTTTTGTAAGAAGCATTTGAACTGATATCCAACACTTGATAACGGGGTGCGTTTACCCCCGAAACGTCGTGTTTTATTGTTGTCCTGGTGCACTAGTTGGCTATATTTTTATCTATCTATTTATTACTATAAATATTGACTATTAGCCTATTACATGATTCAACAATTCAAAATAGGTTTTGAACGATACCAATTGTTGACTTTATTTTGACTATATTAACTATAAATTGACTATAAATGGTTTGTTTTTG
>JAHWFP010155740.1:0-13833 GCA_023313725.1 Lithobius niger
GCCGACTGCCCCCTGCTTCCTCCTCCGAACTCCCCTGCGGCCTACACAGTTGTATGGTCTGAGTTTCCCCCATGCCCCCCCCCCCCTGTAACCCTTTTCCCGTATCGCACCGGCTCCCCCGTCCCCGACCCGAATTCCCCTATTGAGTGTTCTGAATATCCCCATCCCTGCTCCCCCTCCATTTTAACCCGTGCTGATTTGTTTTGTTATGGAAGAAAATGTCTTTTTTCAATGGAGGACGCTCAATTGCCCGTTTCTCTTTTCTGATACCAAGCGCAACAAAGCCAACAACGGTCGTGCATGCAGTGATTGTTACTGACCCAACTTTGAAACTCTTTACGTCGGCTCTAAGAGGTAGCATTTCGATTGTTACTGATTGTTACAGGCCACACCCGTTTGTTTGACATTGTCGGTCGCTCGCCCTCTTTCATTATAGTGCATTATGATGAATTTGCTTGCCCAACTTAAGCGTATTATATATATATATATATATATATATATAGAATATAGATGCTATCGGAGCTAAGATGGCTTGGCTGCCACCAAGCAGCAAAGTACTACCCTGTGGAGCACTGGGCAGAAATCATATAAGTTTCTGTCCTGCGAATATAGAAAGTAAGCTAAGTAGTATATAACTATAGTGAAGTAATGAGAACTAATGTGTGTCTTACTTACTGATTGTGATAGTCATTGACTCAATGTGTATGATGTAGGTCTAGGAATGATGCTGGATCGAGGTTAGGCTAGAACCTAATTTTTATTTTCAATATACAGGGTGGTACAAAAGTCCGTTGCACCAAAAGCCCTACAGAATTGGAATTAGGCACCTGACTCATAGGACTTTTTGTCTCTAAGATGGGGGCTACCCACTGAGCTTGCGCAGGGACGCCCTGTCCCCCTCAACCCCCAGATATAAAATTTAACGTTTTTCCTGTGCGAAATAGACGTTTGGTTCCAATTGGGGAAATATGCGCGTGGCCAAGACAGCGTGATAGCCGAAAACGGTATGTTAATTGGATAAATGGGATGCGTTTTATTACATCTCCAATGTAGCCCCTACGCCCACATGAGGCTTCCCTGCACGGTGCAGGAAATTGTACGGTACACCCATCTAAGGAAGTACAGCACTGGGAATACACACCTGATAAATAGGACCAAGGTTTGTCCCTAAGATGGGGGCCACTGCATGAGCTTGCATTGGGGTGCCGGGTCCCCCTCGACCCCAGATACAAAGTCTATATTACTTTAGCTAAACAGAAAAAAACACCCCTGGGTTAGGAACGTTCAAGCAAATACGTCTCAAGTAAGCAATACGTCTAAAAAAATAAGCTATTTTCACCCCCGCCCGCCCCTCGTGATCAATCGTCATCAATTGACGAACCGGCATAGGTGATAGTACCTGCTTTCTTTAATTTATGGGAGATGTCAGAAATCAACTGCCCAACCCTGGAGTATCAGTCATGTTTATTGTAGGGAACAGAAATAAACTTCGTAACTAGGGGGTTGAGGGGGGCAGGGTTCCCCAATGTAAGGTCATGCATGCCCCCCCCCCCTCCATCTTAGGGACAAACATTCGTCCTATGTGTAAGGTGTGTAATCTCAGTGCTGTATAAACTTTGGTGAGTGCACCCGTACCGGACAATTTCCCACACCGTGCAGGTATGCCCTCATGAGATGTAAAGATGTAATAAAACACATCCTGTTTATCTCATTAGCATGCCGTTTTGGGCGATCAGGTTGGCTGGGTCATGCGCATAATTCCCCAATTGGAAGCAAACGTCTTATTTCTCACAGGAACAACCTTATAACCTGGGGTGAGGGGGGCAGGGCGCTCCAATGCAAACTCATGCAGTGGCCCCCATTTTAGGAACAAACTTTGGTTCTATGTGTCAGGTGTGTCGGTGCTGTAAAAATTTGATGGGTGCACCGGACAGTTTCCTGCACCGTGCAGGGAAGCCTCATGGGGTTGTGGGGGCTACTTTGAAAAACGTAATAAAACGCATCCATTTATCCAATTAGCATGCCGTTTTCAGCTATCACGTTTGTCTGGACCGTGCGCATATTTCCCCAATTGGAGCCAAACGTGTATTTCTCACAGGTAATAAGTTAAATTTTACATCTGGGGGTTGAGGGGGGCAGGGCACCCCAACGCAAGCTCAGTGGATGGCCCCCATCTTCGGAACAAGACAAGGTCCTATGAGTCAGGTGCCCGATTCCAACTATGTAGGGCTTTTGGTGGGGTGCAACGGACTTTTGGACCACCCAGTATATGGCTACAAGGCAGCGGTCGGTGATGCTGAGTGGAATCATGGGAATCAGTGGGCAAAGCCTGGTACCATTCTGATTTGGGTGGGCAGCTGTACTGGTAGATAAGTGGTCGGTCGGAGTAAAGTAGAAGCACTGATTACCCCAGATTTTCTCCTTCCCCGCCCCTCCGTTCACCTCCTGGGTTCTTAAGCTTAACCCTTAAAGTGCTGAGGACGAGTATACTCGCCAAAAACACATGCACACCTTGGAGTCCTAAAGACAGAGTCCAACGTAGGCACGAGATGGCCAACAATGGAGAAACGACAACAATACTAGGTTCCCTTAACAAGCCGACTCTAGAGACGGCCGTGGCTGAGTTGGTAGAGGCGTGTGCCTGAAGTTAAGGAGCTCCTTCAAGTTGCTAGTTGGTGTTCCGTCCAGGTTACCCCTACTTTTTGGAGATAGGAAATCAATTCAGCTGTCAAAGGGTTAAAGTGGCACTATCACCGATTGAAAGCAGACAGAATTTGGCAACATCTAGCGCTGTCTACTACTATCTAGCACTTGCTTGCATCAAGAGAAGAAATGCACAATGCCATTTCTTTTTTACGAAACAAACAAGCCACAGCCATCTTAATTATTGAGTGAAAAATTGGGGCGCCAGGGTGCAATCGGCGATAGTGCCACACGATTCAGAATATTTTCGGTTTGAGCTGCCGTGTTAAGGTTTTTTTTTTTTTTTCCATTTCTTAAGATTTTTCTTCGGATGCAGATTTGGTGAAATATGTCATGGTCTTTCATTAATGACAAACAACTTTGACTTATTCTTTGATTTGAACTTGATCAGTTGGGAAACTGGTGCAGAATTACAAATTTTTCAATTACAGTGAAGTGACAAGCCAGAGACGCCTCAGTCAGAATGTGTAACCATTTAGGCAGAAATAAATGTTTGGTGGGAGAGCGACGGACTAGCACGGGAAAAAATGTTAACGGTGTGTTGTGTCCCATCATACATGCTTAAGATACCAAAGTGTCTGGTATCCCGAATGTACTGTAAATCGCCTATTAACAGTTCTGGCAAAGCTACTGCCCACCCCGTTAATATGTTTGAAGGTCAGAAATTGTGAAACGCAAATTTGAAACGCAAATTTTGAGCCGTTAGATGGGCGCCATCGATTGACAGTGATATCGTTAATCTTGTTCACTTGACCCCTGGTTCACGTGGACGCACCGCACCTACTTTACATTCAATAATTAAGGAGGCACGTGGCTAGTTTGCTAGTAAAAAGAGATTTCTTTGCGCATTCCTTCGCTTGTTGAAATTAAGCGCTGCATAGAACTAAAATAATGGTAGATGGCGCTAGATGCTGTAACCTGCCATTCGGTGAATAGGCACCTTTAAGTGTGGATACACAACGAATTAAGTGATTTGTCGGATTTTTGCAGTTGACTGTGGTTCCGTTGGGTATCGTAGGTACCAGGATATGGTAGATTTTGCACATACGTCTCCCCTTCCCCCCCCCCCCCCCACCCGCCCCGTACCACAATTACTGCTGCGAATAAGAGGACGTGCGAACATCTGACTCTGCTATTATAATCCTTGGTTTACGTAGTCCTTTCCTGCTTGTTCTTCATTTTCTCCTATCAGCCGCTTTATTATTTTCAAAGTAAAGGAAAATTTAAAGGCGCCTTTTCATTTTTTCAACTTCTAGATACGGCACCGTAGAATCTTCGAGCAATATAAAGAAAATAGCGGTAAATTTTAAAAAGGAGCAACACTTCGCAGCAGCGCCGCGAATTTTCAGTAACTAAAACGAGATCACGTGACCCACATCAGCCTATTGGATGACGGAGAATCTGGAACGTGGATGCTGTGTTTAGAATATGGGCAACGCTATCGAAACGGTGAACTGGCGCCTTTAAAGCTTCACATCGTAGTTTGAAACGTGTTATTAGTCGTAGGTATCCTTTAGACGAGAGAGCGTAATGGATGCATCCGTCCCCGTTAGTCTGAAAAGAATATTTTGTACATACCAGTTCTGCTCGAGCGCATTGATAGTCGCAGTGCTGCAACATCCTGCAGTAATAAATAACACCATTCATCCTCTGTAGCCGTTACTTCGATTCAAGGTTCGCTGCTGTTTAGCAAAGGCCTGTAATTGATTATGCTGGATACTCAGAGCAAATGATAGCAATATGAAATACGAACCCATTGGTTATCGTCGACAGGATCAAAGCAGGTTTCGATCTGGTGGAGAAAGGGTAATTTGAATTTTATATAATTTTTTCTTTTTTTTTTCTTCTTCTGTGAGTAAGTGGAATACCGCTTTTTCTGCAATAACACAGCATTCCTTTTGCTTTGTGGAATTTTTGTGTCATCCGTGAGTATATTCCATGAACAAGTGCTCTACGGAGTTTATACCTTCAACCACAACTGTTAAAAATATCCGTAAAATTACGATGAAAAGAGATAATAATTTGTTTTCAACACCTTGTAATAAAAGTTTTGGCATAGTTCCAAGATGAAAATTGATCTATAATAATAATAATAATAATAATAATAATAATAATAATATATAGAGACGATGCACGAAGCATCCACCCACCCAAAGTCCCCAGCGGCAGATGTTAAGTGGAGGAAGTACCACCATTACTATAGTTTGTTCCACATTATGTTTGCAGAAAACTGACTGCATGACGACTCGTTTCCTTGCACTACGACTGCAAAAACATGTGGATATCACACTTGTAGACTCTATACATTTATTGTAAGAGTCTACGAGTAGGATTTTTAGGTATTTTTTCACTCCTAGTGGAAGGAAACGTGGCATCCTGGAGCCAGTTTCCTGAAAGCATAATGTGGAACAGACTATACAGTTGTTTTTTGCCGCATGAGGGAGGAAACCGGAGTACCCGGAGGAAACCCTCGTGCAACGGGCGGGAAACAACCGGAGAAAAACCCGTACATATACACTTCCCATTGCCAGGATCGAACCCGGGTCTGCACGAAGCCAGAGATGTACAGCTGGGACTGCATGACGCCTATCGAATCTGACGCCCCAGCTGTGCTCGCAGCTACCCGTACACTAAGGTGTTAAATAAATACGGGTGCAAATCTATTTACATTGTCTTTTGGACTTAAATGTCAGACTGGGGAATTGAACCCATGAGCTTTGAAACCAAAGGCTGAAGTCCTACCGCTAAACCATTCTGACATGTGAGTATGGCTCAAAGTAGGACTTCGACGTTTGCTTTACGCTTGGCGAGTCCATGTGGCGTTCCGTACTGTTTAATGTTAAATGCACTAAAGTGTCGTGTATGTCTAATATTATCTACCCCACAACAAAACTAGTTGAGGATTCCCGCCAAGCTTTTCGGCCGTGTGAAGTCGTGATATCAAGCGCCAAGCTCTTTCGCCAAGTTTATCCCATTGAGCTGTATAACGCGTCCGAAGTTTACGGTGCGAAGTTCTGAAAACAAGTTACCAGGTGTTTTTGACGGTAATTTTTTAACGTTTAAATCTTATAGAAGTTAACTTTAAAGCTGCGCCTAGTACAATTGCCGTGCATTCATACACGGGAACACTGATGAATTACTCTGTGGCATGCATACGAGTTATTAATGCCGTATGTGTAAGATGTCCAGCCAGTGCAAAAGAAAACTAATCCAAACACGTGCACAAAGTCGAGTTTTACTTTAATAATATGGCCTATGCTATCAACTATAAGTTAAAATTTCGGCAGTGAAAAACAAGCTACATCAGAACGCTCATTTCGTGAGGCCACAGATCTAATTTTGCTGAAATCAGACTAATCAAGTATTCACAAAGCGTAAGCACCTGTTAATTTGCTCTCACCGTCCGTAATCATGAGACAACTACAGAACCAAAATCAATGTTCATGAAATTCGTTACATGGAATAGATAGTTGACCTAAGTTTATCGACCTAATCGGAAATTGTAACGACTATCTGTGAATTCATTGCATATGATAAATTATCCCTGGCTTAATCAACATTGGGTGAATGCTAAATCCCCTAATTTGCCGATCTTTATGAACCAATTATTCATGTAGCCGTTGTGGTAAGGCCTATAATTTCAGGCACAGTGTGCTGACTTATGGTTTGCGTTCCGTCAGGGTTAACCGGTTTTTATAACTTACCTCCACCAATCCTTTCTTAACACATTTAAACGAGACGGAAAGCCAGTGGGCTCAAGACTGGTTAAATAAATACGGATGCAAACCTATTTACGTTGCCTTTTGGACTTGTATGTCAGACTCCCCGAATGGGGAATCTAACCCACGACCTTTGTATATTTACAAGTATATGTGTGCGTGTTAAATACTGCCTATGGATGTTTCCTTTTAAATGGCTGTGTCAGTATGGATGTAGCTTGATTTCAAAGGTCTTGGGTTCGATTCCCCGCTCAGGCAGTCTGACATATATAAGTCCAAAAGGCAACGTAAATAGGTTTGCATCCGTATTTATTTTCTTAATACATTTTCTTCAGCCATACGTCATGTGAAGCATACTAGTGTTCGTATAGATGAAGAGGCTCAATATTGTAGTTTTAGAAGGAAAAAAAGTCAAGTAATGGTGGACGAAAACTCTAGATGATTCGAAATAGGAAACCGATGATTATTACAGGGGTCCTAGATTATATCCTGAATAGATCCCAGAGCCATTGAAGGAGGCTGGTGGGTATTTTACATTTCCCTGGTCGGGTTTGATTTCCAGTCACCGATTATATCAATGTCTTCATGTAACTATAGGCCGAGGTCTGCCACCGCTGATTGGGCAGTTGGATGTTTACCGTTTCTGTGCGAAGCGCGGTCCCCCCACAGTTCTGATTGCAAACTGCGACAGGTGCCAGATGTTCGCTCGAGTTAGACTTCATTCAGGTCGCGTGTGCTCGATTATACGAAATATGACTGTGCGCTCGCCGCACGTAACGGTTTGATGGAGTAATTGAAAACAATGCTGAAGCGTACGGTGCACACAAATCCAATGAGGAACGGTAGCTGTGCCTTTAAGGAGGTGGAATATCATTTTTCTAAGTTAACACTAACATGCTTAGCCCTAATAACATGACAGAAAGTGTTTATTATTTTTATAATAATCTTGGAGACCGGCTAAAAGGAAGGCTAAAAGGAAAACCACTTCTCCCCTCCTCACGCCCGCATTGCAAGTGCGCTCTCCCATTCTACCTGCATGCAAACAGGAGGCAGGCATGAGTGGTCGATCAATCTGACTAGTCGTCGGGAAGAGTGCCGGAAAAATCCCGGGAAATGTGTCCGTAAACTTAATTCATGACCGGCCCCGTGCATAGCACGGGCTTCCTCTAGTTTATAATAAGTGCCAAGCTGAGCCGAAACGATACCATCAGTCTAAAAAGCCAATGAGGGACAAACAATTTTTTTTCCCGTTGATCATATTGATTATTTCTAGGTGAATTATTACTTTTACTTTCCATGTTAAAAGGATATTCCTCCCTGCGCCATTTTTTCGTATCCGCCACATCAAGTACGGCCCCAAAGGTCTATTTTCTTACCGTTAGTCAATTCCTTGGTCAAAATCCATTTTAAAACGTGGCGTCTAGGAGATTTTCTGTTGAATAATTGTTAACTATATTTACTGCGAGACGCACGTATATGATCCTTTGCTCGCCTACGATAACCATCTGTGTGTGTGTGTGTGTGCATGTACTAATTTGCTAATAATTACCATGAGATCAAAAATCTAAAAGACTAATGCGGTAAAAATTAAAATTAATTATTCCGATAGATCGCCGAAGCAAAATAGCGTAGGCTACGTTTTCAATTCACAGGCCACAACCAGGTATATTACGTTTCACAAAAAAAAGGAAAAAAAAAAAACTTCACTGCTTTTAATCGTCGATAGAGAAAGAAAAAAATTGACAGTGAATTAAGAAAAGGTTGTGTTACTGTCAAAAAGAACCATCAAACAAAAAAAAAAAAAACACCAAAAGTTGTGTAATACTAAAGTCAAGGACAATTTCCTTTTTTTTTTTTGGTAGGTCTACTACAAACGGAGACAAGTTCATATCTTGAAAAGATTTCAAAGACGTTATCACTCCCAAAGTAAAGAATGCTTCTATTAAGTGTTAGTGCTTTTAAATTTTAGCGTGAGGTGTGAATTTTCAGTTTTAGTTTACAATACGAATAATATGTAATGACGGATGACACGTGAAAGCGTTAGCCAGTCAGTTCATTTTTATGACACATTGATAAACACAATGACGTGGGGACTTCTAAGTTGCATTTTATGCAAGTGATAGGAATTTGGGTGATGAGAAGAATTTGTTGTAACGTCAACTTTTTCAAAAAGCCTTGAATAGTGTTTCTGGGGAACTCACCATGACAGGGGAAGGTTTCAAGCACTCCCGCTAACTCTTCATGTGGGTTTCAAGCAACCTACTTTTCAACTGGTAAACCTGTACGAAGTTCAGTGTTATTTGCAAGTTAATTTAGAGCAAATAATTTTTAGTTTTGTGTAGTTTATAATTTCAGTTCTGTTCAGTTTGACTTGTAGACTGAGAGAATTCGATTCAGTATAAGTGACCGAACTATAGTGAACCGAGGAGTTGCTCATCTTTAATGAAATTCTTTCCGTTTGATAGAGCTTTAAACTGAAATCATCTAACCATTGATCATGATGGTAAACAGTGCGACTGATATTACGTTGTTACGTCTTTTTTAGAGATATTTTTCGGTCTTGATGCGTAAAGCTGTACGATAACTGATAACTACTGATTGTTAAGTGGTTTCATGCGCAAATGCGTTATTTTCAAACTTGACGTTAGCCAGAGAAGCTTTCGGGAAGTGTTAGTTAGCTTCACAGCTTCACAAAGTAGGATGGGTGATAGAAAACTTGGTGATTACCTCACTGTAAACTCCTAATTTTTCAACAGTGCATTGGCATCTATATTTCCAGTTCTGAAGTATGCATACAACGCAATAGCATCTGTGTTTCCAGTTCTGAAGTATGCGTAGCGAAAGTTGGGTGTTAAAATTTCTGTTGATAGCAATTGACTAAAAGTATATAGTCTATCAGTTTTTCCTGTGAGCGTCCGTTGGGTTAGTAGGGGAATATTAAGGCCATTGCTTCATGGCATATCAAGAGCAGGAATATTTGTCCATGGTAAAGAACCCGGTTCACTTACCACGAAGGCCATATATGTGAATATGCCATGATATAACAACGGTAAAGACCACGCGTTTCGTGCGGCACTCGCTGTAGGGTGTTACTTCTGGTGACAGCGAAATAATTTCGTTGTCACCGTAAATAACACCCCTACTGTGAAAGCCGCGCGAAATGTGTGGTCTTTATTATGTCATGGCATATTCACATGGTCGTCGTGGTGCCGCTGGCCTTGACAATCCAACCCGTTGATGGGCTGATTTTCACACTCCATGCAGTGCACGCATTTGATAATAGTGATGTTATAAATTTATTTTTTCCAAAAATGTCAGGTGAGATCCGTTGAAGGTACTTCTCTTGACGGAGTATTCCATCAAGGTTGTTAGTCTAAAAACTCATCATAAGAAAAAGACTCCTCCGTAATAGCTATACGTCGCACAGAGAAAAATCTTAAACACGGTGTGGTAATGGACGAGACCCGCTATTTGGGCTTCTTTATTTCGAATGCTTTTCTCACCTAACAGCTAACGACATCAGGGTCGAAATTGGACTTGGAATAGGGCTATCTGTCTGCTGTCACATCTAATGCGTCTGGGCAGATGGAGTGAAGTGGATCGTGCCTTGACGTGATGACGTCAGTTGCGGTGGTGGTGGCGTCCGTGACAAGCACCACCCCTGAGGGAAGGTGATGTTAGTTGGGCGGGAAAATATCGATCCAGCCAGGGAGCATCCCGTTGAATAGGAATGAGAAGAGGAACAAGCAAGAACGCACTTCCATCATGTGACCTGAACCTCCGCGGAAAAGTACTTTACGACGCAGTAGATAACCATGCAAATGGGTGAGGGCAATGAGGCGCCGATTGTGTTGATTCCCCCGTCTGTTTGTGACTCGTTGGTTGGTCGGTTGAGTCGCTGTTGTTGTTGTGTTGATTTCGTTTCGCTCTTCGCTTCCGTTTATTCTTATCTGCACGTCTCGGCGAAAGTGAAAAGAAGCCAGGCGCTTTATATATGTATACGCAACTCAATTTGCACTCTTAAAGTGTTTTTTTTTTTTTTTGCACTCGCCGAGCTGATATCCTAACCTAGGACTTATGGCTCTTGGTGGCAAGCGTGTGAATTTTTTTTTTTACTGGAAATTCATTTAAGCAAAATGGAGGTTTAAAAAAAAACTGGTAACCTTTCTTTTTTTAAATGGCCACACGCAGGGCTGTAGCCAGGCCACAGCATTCACAGCGGCCGCCATTGGGGAAAAACGTTCGGTAACGAGAACTGCTGTAAATTACCTATGAAATGCCTATGGGCTGTTAAAATTAACTTGATAATAAAAAAACGGGGTGGGCCGTAATAATAATTAGAAGTTGTAATTAGAATTTACTTCTGTCCAGAGAGGGTGTTTAGGTCTAAAGTACTCCATCGCGGAAAATTCGGCGTTTATACGATCATTCACGTACGTGATCTAGGTGTGTTCGGCATAGCATTAACGCAACGCCTTTATTATCATCTATTCAGGAATTTAGTTTGCTTTATGTGTGAAGCTTTTAGTTAATTTTGGTGCAGAAAAACCACAATTTAAAGGGGTAACACATTGATTTCCTTGAATGTATAAAGATTTAATCAAGTTCGAGCAGAAAAATTACGATCTAAAACACTTCAAGGTCAGAAATCGTGAAATTGCCTTGTTGCATCTCCCGACCTTAAATTATTTTTTTTGGGGGGGGGGGGCGTGGGCTGTAGCTATGCCGGGTCTGTTAAAGCAACATACCGCCTGCCTCACAACACCCACGCGACGATCACATCCGCGTATTTACCACAACTAAGGTCAACTGAGACGGTAGCTTCGTTCCTCGCAACGAAAACGTAGCTACTATCTCAATTAGCATTGCGCCTAATAGTCCAGCCAGCGTGAACCCATCGATTGTGTCGTCACAAACCGGAATGATTCTTCTTCAATTTATGATTTTCTAGGCTAGTGTCTTATAATTTTGCTTCGGCGATCTATTGGAATAATTAATTTTAATTTTTACCGCATTAGTCTATTAGATTTTAGATGTCATGGTAATTATTAGAAAATTAATTGATGTGCACACAGAGATGAAACGTCATGATTATTGTACGCGCGCAATGCATCATTTAGTGACGGGTCGTTAGTAAATAAAGTTCCATTATATTCAGCAGAAAATCTCCTGGACGCCACATTTTAAAAAGGATTTTTAGCAAGGGAAAGACTAACGGTAAGGAAATAGACCTTTGGGGCCGTACTTGATGTGGAGGATCGAGAAAAATGGCACTGGGAGGTATATCCCTTTAATACGTGGTTTCCGGTAGTAAACGTGCGGCAGTTGCTGCGTATTCTTTACTCCAGTTATTGCTCTCGGAAAACACTGGAACACTTGGTAGGGTTGGTTGCCGCTAAGCGTAAAATTAAATTCTGGCTAAGGCCATGGCTACATGTCAGCTTTAGGGACATAATTCGGGTCCCAGGCTTGAAAGAAACCAGGCCTATAGTTCGTTAATTAAAGCCTTTCTTTTTCATCCCACTTATTTAGTGATGTATATAGTTGCTTTTTGTGTTTCTGAAAGATATTTCTAAATTGTGCAGTTCGACAATGGAACGAATTTCCGTTGAATTGGTGAAACTCTGCTAACGTGAAAACTTCAGCGGTGTTCATTTGGCTGCACTTTTATTGGCTGAACTATGGCTGAACTTTCTGAGCTCCATGAACTAGAGTGTGTTTTTAATTTTTATGTCGTACTTGGTCAACTAAGCTACCCTAGTGGTATCTTACCGAATGAGCTTTGGTTTAACACAGTTTAGGGATAATCTTTTACTTTAGAATCTTTCGAAAACATTGTGAAGGATCTGCTACTGAATATGGAGAGCAACCGATGTAAGAACCGATCAGAGATACGGGATTTAAGAGACTAATTCCGTTTGGTTTGTCTCCATGCTTTATTGAACTTCTTCTTTAGTTGGACAAGTCCAACAAAAGATCTTTGATGGAGAGAACTTAAGGCCCGTATTCCGAACGCTGACTCAATACTTGGCTCCAAGTACGACTACACTGAGCATGGATTGAAGTCAAGTATGGATTTCATATTCCCAACGACGACTCGTACTTGACTTGAGCAAGAGATCTCAAGTCATGCTTAGCCGAGCACGAGTTACAGAATACCATTCCTAAGTTTCTTAGAAAAGTCCTATAAGCTTCCGTAGGAAAACATATAACACTCAAATTCTCGACAAAATACGGTGCTAACTCCATGTAAACACGCATACAAGTTGGGAATCAAGAACAGTAAACCATTGTAGAGGTATTAGTGTTAACGCTATTCGGTTTATGAAAATAATAACCGAAAGAGCAAGGATGGAACAGCGATACCGAAAGTGAAAGTGTTACCACCCTCTGCTGACGAAATACGACACTAAGCAAACGCCAAAATCCGCTTACTATGCGTGCTTACTTTACGTAAACATCCTTATATAATTCTTGTAATGAAATATAAATGCCGACTGAAAGTATTGGAAAGTATTTCTTAGGCTAGAAAATAATAATTTGATCTGCTAGGCCCGTGGATTTTATCTAGAGTGTCTTTATTCAAACTGTACGTTTTCCTTACAAAACCTTGTGCAAAACTCTATAATAAATGTACAGATCTTCCTTTTAACTAAAATAAGTTCATTATAATTATTTACGTAAAACGAGGGATAAAAAAAAAATTAAGAATTTAACAATTACAAAATTATGTGATTGGTGCCTGCCTCCATGTTAGCTTTCCTGTATGACCCAGTTCTGCAACATTTAAACCTAATGACAATATTGCAGACGCATTTTTTTCTTTTTTTTTCCGTCGTAGCGGTTTGGCACAGTCGCTGAAACCTACGAAAATGTTACGAAAGCTATCGCGTGGGATGCACGAATACAGCGAAAGCGTTTCTTGTCCGTTATGAAGAAGAAACAATAAAAAGAATTAGCAGCAAGCAATATAACACAAATACAGCTTACATTAAGCCAATACTGGTAAACAATAATGTTATGGGTGCAAACGTTAGAATATTAAGCTATTTATTAGAAGTCTTTAATATCTAACTAAAAAAATGTGGACCACTGAAAAATACTTATCTAATAGAACTAAACACAAAAGTTAGGTGTTGGGTGACAACTTAAAAAGCTGGCTATCATTTATACTATAATATTTTGTATTTACGTTTTAATTCTTGAGCTGTTATGTTAACACAGATTTTCTTTTTATGCATGTACTGCCTGGTACTCCAGGGTTGCCAGAGGTCCTTACACACAAAAATATCGAAATTATCGACCATTCCATCGTAAAAATATCGACCAACTGAATATCGACCGAATATCTATTGAATAAGGCCTCGTCAGACAGACACGAACTGAAAAAATGAAAAACCGCAAATGCAAG